>FNXX01000060.1:0-84010 GCA_900108845.1 Iljinskaea planisiliqua | reverse complement strand
AGAACATAATTTTAAAGAGTAAGAATGTTCATAACATTGAATATCACTAGAAATATGCATTGTGGGACGTCTAAATGAGGAATGAGCACCATAAATACATTGCCTCTCATTCATTGGGAGACACCGTTAATCAACCAAATCCAACAGACTAAAAAGAAGAATCTGGAACTGAAATGAGTCCAATTAAGATCAGAAAATGAACTTCATGTCCCCAAATTCATAAAATAGAATATTAAATAGTAAGAATGGTCATAACAATGAATACCACTAGAAGTATGCATTGTTGGACACCTAAATGAAAAATGACAAACATAAATACTTTCCTTCTCATTCATTGGGAGAAACCGTTAATCAACCAAATCCAATATACCAAAAAGAAGAATCAGGAACAAGAATGAGTCTCATGAAGATCAGAAAAGGAACTTCATGTCCCAAAATTCATAAAACAGAATATTAAAGAGTAAGAATGGTCATAACGCTGAATACCACTAGAAATATGCACTGTGGGACACCTAAATGAGGAATGAGAAGATAAATACATTGCTTCTCATTCATTGGGAGACACCGTCAATCAACCAAATCCAATAGACTAAAAAGAGGAATCTGGAACTCAAATGAGTCCCATGAAGATCAGAAAATGAACTTCTTGTCCCCAAAAGAACAAAATATGATTTTATAGAGTAAGAATGGTCATAACGATGAATACCACTAGAAATATGCATTGTGGGACTCCTAAATGAGGAATGAGAACCTTAAATACATTGTTTCTCATTCATTGGGGGACAATGTCAATGAACCAAATCCAATAAACAGAAAAGTGGAATCTGGAACTAAAATGAGTCCCATGAAGACCAGAAATTGAAGTTCATGTCCCCAAATTCATTAAACATAATTTTAAAGTGTAAGAATAGTCATAACAATGAATACCAATAGAAATATGCATTGTGGGACACCTAAATGAGGAATGAGCAACATAAATGCATTGCTTGTCATTCCTTGGGAGACACCGTTAATCAACCAAATCCAATACACTAAAAAGAGGAATCTGGAACTGAAATGAGTCTAATGAAGATAAAAATGGAACTTCATGTCCCTATATTCATAAAACAAAATATTAAAGAGTAAGAATGGTCAGAACAATGTATACCACTAAAAATATGCATTGTGGGACACCTAAATGAAGAATGAGAAGAATAAATACATTGTTTCTCATTCATTGGGAGACACCGTCAATCAACCAAATCCAATAGACCTTAAAGTGAAATCTGGAACTAAAATGAGTCCCATGAAGATAAGAAATTGAACTTCTTGTCCTCAAATGCATAAAACATAATTTTAAAGAGTAAGAATGATCATAACATTGAATATCACCAGAAATATGCATTGTGGGACGCCTAAATGAGGAATGAGCAGCATAAATACATTGCCTCTCATTCATTGGGAGACACCGTTAATCAACCAAATCCAATAGACTGAAAAGAAGAATCTGGAACTGAAATGAGTCCAATTAAGATGAGAAAATGAACTTCATGTCCCCAAATTCATAAAATAGAATATTAAATAGTAAGAATGGTCATAACAATGAATACCACTAGACGTATGCATTGTTGGACACCTAAATGAAAAATGACAAACATAAATATTTTCTTTCTCATTCATTGGGAGAAACCGTTAATCAACCAAATCCAATATACCAAAAAGAAGAATCTGGAACTAAAATGAGTCTCATGAAGATCATAAATGGAACTTCATGTCCCAAAATTCATAAAACAGAATATTGAAGAGTAAGAATGGTCATAACGATGAATACCACTATAAATATGCACTGTGGGACACCTAAATGATGAATGAGAAGCATAAATACATTGCTACTCATTCATTGGGAGACACCGTCAATCAACCAAATCCAATAGACTAAAAAGAGGAATCTGGAACTGAAATGAGTCCCATGAATATCAGGAAATGAACTTCTTGTCCCCAAAAGAACAAAATATGATTTTATAGAGTAAGAATGGTCATAACGATGAATACCACTAGAAATATGCATTGTGGGACTCCTAAATGAGGAATGAGAAGCATAAATACATTGTTTCTCATTCATTGGGGGACAATGTCAATGAACCAAATCCAATAAACAGAAAAGTGGAATCTGGAACTAAAATGAGTCCCATGAAGACCAGAAAATGAAGTTCATGTCTCCAAATTCATTAAACATAATTTTAAAGAGTAAGAATAGTCATAACAATGAATACCAATAGAAATATGGATTGTGGGACACCTAAATGAGGAATGAGCAACATAAATGCATTGCTTCTCATTCTTTGGGAGACACCGTTAATCAACCAAATCCAATACACTAAAAAGAGGAATCTGGAACTGAAATGAGTCCAATGAAGATAAAAATGGAACTTCATGTCCCTATATTCATAAAACAAAATATTAAAGAGTAAGAATGGTCAGAACAATGTATACCACTAGAAATATGCATTGTGAGACACCTAAATGAAGAATGAGAAGCATAAATACATTGTTTCTCATTCATTGGGAGACACCGTCAATCAACCAAATCCAATAGACCTTAAAGTGAAATCTGGAACTAAAATGAGTCCCATGAAGATCAGAAAATGAACTTCTTGTCCTCAAATGCATAAAACATAATTCTGAAGAGTAAGAATGATCATAACAATGAATATCACTACAAATATGCATTGTGGGACGCCTAAATGAGGAATGAGCAGCATAAATACGTTGCCTCTCATTCATTGGGAGACACCGTTAATCAACCAAATCCAATAGACTGAAAAGAAGAATCTGGAACTGAAATGAGTCCAATTAAGATGAGAAAATGAACTTCATGTCCCCAAATTCATAAAATAGAATATTAAATAGTAAGAATGATCATAACAATGAATACCACTAGACGTATGCATTGTTGGACACCTAAATGAAAAATGACAAACATAAATATTTTCTTTCTCATTCATTTGGAGAAACCGTTAATCAACCAAATCCAATATACCAAAAAGAAGAATCTGGAACTAAAATCATAAAACAGAATATCAAAATTCATGTCCCAAAATTCATAAAACAGAATATTAAAGAGTAAGAATGGTCATAACAATGAATACCACTAGAAATATGCTCTGTGGGACACCTAAATGAGGAATGATAAGCATAAATACATTGCTTCACATTCATTGGGAGACACCGTCAATCAACCAAATCCAATAGACTAAGAAGAGTAATCTGGAACTAAAATGAGTCCCATGAAGACCACAAAATGAAGTTCATGACCCCAAATTCATTAAACATAATTTTAAAGAGTAAGAATAGTCATAACAATGAATACCACTAGAAATATGCATTATTGGACACCTAAATGTGGAATGAGAAGCATAAATACATTGTCTCTCATTCATTGGGAGACACCGTTAATCAACCAAATCCAATAGACTAAAAAGAAGAATCTGGAACTGAAATGACTCCAATTAAGATGAGAAAATGAACTTCTTGTCCCCAAATTCATAAAATAGAATATTAAAGAGTAAGAATGATCATAACAATGAATACCACTAGAAATATGCATTGTTGGACACCTAAATGAAGAATGACAAACATAAATACTTTCTTTCTCATTTATTGCGAGACACCGTTAATTAACCAAATCTATTATACCAAAAAGAAGAATCTGGAACTAAAATCATAAAACAGAATATCAAAATTCATGTCCCAAAATTCATAAAACAGAATATTAAAGAGTAAGAATGGTCATAACAATGAATACCACTAGAAATATGCACTGTGGGACACCTAAATGAGGAATGATACGCATAAATACATTGCTTCACATTCATTGGGAGACACCGTCAATCAACCAAATCCAATAGACTAAAAAGAGTAATCTGGAACTGAAATGAGTCCCATGAAGCTCAGAAAATGAAGTTCTTGTCCTGAAATGCATATAACAAAATTTTAAAGAGTAAGAATGGTCATAACAATGAATACCACTAGAAATATGCACTGTGGGACACCTAAATGAGGAATGAGAAGCATAAATACATTAATTCTCTATAATTGGGAGACACCGTTAATCAACCTAATCAAATTGACTAAAAAGTGGAATCTGGAACAAAAATGAGTCCATGAAGATCAGAAAAGAAACTGTATGTCCCCAAATGCATAAAATAGAATTTTTAAGAGTAAGAATGGTCATAACAATGAAAATACAACAAGAAATATGCATTGTGCGACACCTAAAAGAAGAATGAGAAGCATAAATACCTTGTTTCTCATTCATTGGAAGACACCGTTAATCAACCAAATCCAATATACCAAATAGAAGAATCTGGAACTAAAATGAGTCTCATGAAAATCAGAAAAGGAACTTCATGTTCCCAAATTCAAAAAAAAAGAGTATTAAAGAGTAAGAATGGGCATAACAATGAATACCACTAGAAATATGCACTGTGTGACACCTAAATGAGGAATGAGAAGCATAAATACATTGTTTCTCATTCATTGGAAGACACCGTAAATCAACCAAATCCGATAGACAACAAAGTGGAATCTGGAACTGAAATGAGTCCAATGAAGATCAGAAAATGAACTTCTTGTCTCTAAATTCATAAAACGGAATTTTAAAGTGTAAGAATGTTCATAACAATGAATACCACTAGAAATATGCATTGTTGGACACCTAAATGAGGAATGAGAAACATAAATACTTTGTTTCTCATTCATTGGGAGATACCGTTAATCAACCAAATCCAATAGACCAAAAAGTGGAAGATGGAACTAAAATGAGTCCCATGAAGATCAGAAAATGAACTTCTTGTCCCCAAAGGCATAAAACATTATTTTAAAGAGTAAGAATGGTCATAACAATGAATACCACTAGAAATATGCATTGTGGGACGCCTAAATGAGGAATGAGAAGTATAAATACATTGTTTCTCATTCATTAGGAGACACCGTCAATCAACCAAATCCGATAGAAATAAAAAGTGGAATCTGGAACTAAACTGAGTCCCATGAAGACCAGAAAATGAAGTTCATGTCCGCAAATTCATTAAACATAATTTTAAAGAGTAAGTATAGTCATAACAATGAATACCAATAGAAATATGCATTGTGGGACACCTAAATGATGAATGAGCAACATAGATGCATTGCAACTCATTCCTTGGGAGACACCGTTAATCAACCAAATCCAATACACTAAAAAGAGGAATCTGGAACTGAAATGAGTCCAGTGAAGATAAAAATGGAACTTCATGTTCCTAAATTCATAAAACAGAATATTAAAGAGTAAGAATGGTCAGAACAATGTAAACCACTATAAATATGCTTTGTGGGATACCTAAATGAAGAATGAGAAGCATAAATACATTGTTTTTCATTCATTGGGAGACACCGTCAATCAACCAAATCCAATAGACCTTAAAGTGAAATCTGGAACTAAAATGAGTCCCATGAAGATCAGAAAATGAACTTCTTGTCCTCAAATGCATAAAACATAATTCTGAAGAGTAAGAATGATCATAACAATGAATATCACTACAAATATGCATTGTGGGACGCCTAAATGAGGAATGAGCAGCATAAATACGTTGCCTCTCATTCATTGGGAGACACCGTTAATCAACCAAATCCAATAGACTAAAAAGAGGAATCAGGGACTGAAATGAGTCCAATTAAGATCAGAAAATGAACTTCATGTCCCCAAATTCATAAAATAGAATATTAAAGAGTAAGAATGATCATAACAATGCGTACCACTAGAAATATGCATTGTTGGACAACTAAATGAAGAATGCCAAACATAAATACTTTCTTTCTCATTCATTGCGAGACACCGTTAATCAACCAAATCCAATATACCAAAAAGAAGAATCTGGAACTAAAATCATAAAACAGAATATCAAAATTCATGTCCCAAAATTCATAAAACAGAATATTAAAGAGTAAGAATGGTCATAACAATGAATACCACTAAAAATATGCACTGTGGGACACCTAAATGAGGAATAATAAGCATAAATACATTGCTTCACATTCATTGGGAGACACCGTGAATCAACCAAATCCAATAGACTAAGAAGAGTAATCTGGAACTGAAATGAGTCCCATGAAGATCAGAAAATGAAGTTTTTGTCCTGAAATGCATAAAACAAAATTTTAAAGAGTAAGAAAGGTCATAACAATAAATACCACTAGAAATATGCACTGTGGGACACCTAAATGAGGAATGAGAAGCATAAATACATTGTTTCTCATTCATTGGAAGACACCGTCAATCAACCAATTTCGATAGACAACAAAGTGGAATCTGGAACTGAAATGAGTCCAATGAAGATCAGAAAATGAACTTCATGTCTCCAAATTCATAAAACAGAATTTTAAAGAGTAAGAATGATCATAACAATGAATACCACTAGAAATATGCATTGTTGGACACCTAAATGAAGAATGACAAACATAAATACTTTCTTTCTCATTTATTGCGAGACACCGTTAATTAACCAAATCCATTATACCAAAAAGAAGAATCTGGAACAAAAACATAAAACAGAATATCAAAATTCATGTCCCAAAATTCATAAAACAGAATATTAAAGAGTAAGAATGGTCATAACAATGAATACCACTAGAAATATGCACTGTGGGACACCTAAATGAAGAATGATAAGCATAAATACATTGCTTCACATTCATTGGGAGACACCGTCAATCAACCAAATCCAATAGACTAAAAAGAGCAATCTGGAACTGAAATGAGTCCCATGAAGCTCAGAAAATGAAGTTCTTGTTCTGAAATGCATAAAACAAAATTTTAAAGAGTAAGAATGGTCATAACAATGAATACCACTAGAAATATGCACTGTGGGACACCTAAATGAGGAATGAGAAGCATAAATACATTAATTCTCATTAATTGGGAGACACCGTTAATCAACCAAATCCAATATACCAAATAGAAGAATAAAAATGGAACTTCATGTCTCCAAATTCATATAACAGAATTTTAAAGAGTAAGAATGATCATAACAATGAATACCAGAAGAAATATGCATTGTTGGACACCTAAATGAGGAATGAGAAACATTAATACATTGTTTCTCATTCATTGGAAGACACCGTCAATCAACCAAATCCGATAGACAAAAAATTGGAATCTGGAAGAAGAAACAAGGTATTTATGCATCTCATAGATGCATAAATACCTTGTTTGAAAGAGAAACAAGGTATTTATGCATCTCAATCTTCTTTTAGGTGTCCCACAATGCATATTTCTAGTTGTATTCATTGTTATGACCATTCTTACTCTTAAAAATTCTGTTTTATGCATTTGGGGACATACAGTTTCTTTTCTGATCTTCATGGACTCATTTTTGTTCCAGATTCCACTTTTAAGTCTATTTGATTAGGTTGATTAACGGTATCTCCCAATGAATGAGAAACAAAGTATTTATGTTTCTCATTCCTCATTTAGGAGTCCCACAATGCATATTTCTAGTGGCATTCATCGTTATGACCATTCTTACTCTATTAAATCATATTTTATGCTTTTGGGGACAAGAAGTTCATTTTCTGATCTTCATGGGACTCATTTCAGTTCCAGATTCCTCTTTTTAGTCTATTGGATATGGTTGATTGACGGTGTCTCCCAATGAATGAGAAGCAATGTATTTATGCTGCTCATTCCTCATTTAGGTGTCCCAAAATGCATATTTCTAGTTGTATTCATTGTTATGACTATTCTTACTCTTTAAAATTATGTTTCATGTATTTGGGGGCATGAAGTTCATTTTCTGGTCTTCATGGGACTCATTTTAGTTCCAGATTTCACTTTAAAGTCTATTGGATTTGGTTGATTGACGGTGTCTCCCAATGAATGAAAAACAATGTATTTATGCTTCTCATTCTTCATTTAGGTATCCCACAATGCATATTTCTAGTGGTTTACATTGTTCTGACCATTCTTACTCTTTAATATTCTGTTTTATGAATTTAGGAACATGAAGTTCCATTTTTATCTTCATTGGACTCATTTCAGTTCCAGATTCCTCTTTTTAGTGTATTGGATTTGGTTGATGAACGGTGTCTCCCAAAGAATGAGAAGCAATGCATTTATGTTGCTCATTCCTCATTTAGGTGTCCCACAATGCATATTTCTATTGGTATTCATTGTTATGACTATTCTTACTCTTTAAAATTATGTTTAATGAATTTGCGGACATGAACTTCATTTTCTGGTCTTCATGGGACTCAGTTTAGTTCCAGATTCCACTTTTTATTTCTATCGGATTTGGTTGATTGACGGTGTCTCCTAATGAATGAGAAACAATGTATTTATACTTCTCATTCCTCCTTTAGGCGTCCCACAATGCATATTTCTAGTGGTATTCATTGTTATGACCATTCTTACTCTTTAAAATAATGTTTTATGCCTTTGGGGACAAGAAGTTCATTTTCTGATCTTCATGGGACTCATTTTAGTTCCATCTTCAACTTTTTGGTCTATTGGATTAGGTTGATTAACGGTATCTCCCAATGAATGAGAAAGAAAGTATTTATGTTTCTCATTCCTCATTTAGGAGTCCCACAATGCATATTTCTAGTGGCGTTCATCGTTATGACCATTCTTACTCTATTAAATCATATTTTATGCTTTTGGGGACAAGAAGTTCATTTTCTGATCTTCATGGGACTCATTTCAGTTCCAGATTCCTCTTTTTAGTCTATTGGATATGGTTGATTGACGGTGTCTCCCAATGAATGAGAAGCAATGTATTTATGCTGCTCATTCCTCATTTAGGTGTCCCAAAATGCATTTTTCTAGTGGTATTCATTGTTATGACTATTCTTACTCTTTAAAATTATGTTTAATGTATTTGGGAACATGAAGTTCCTTTTCTGATTTTCATGAGACTCATTTTAGTTCCAGATTCTTTTATTTGGTATGGTTGATTAACGGTGTCTTCCTATGAAAGAGAAACAAAGTATTTATGCATCTCATTCTTCTTTTAGGTGTCCCACAATGCATATTTCTAGTTGTATTCATTGTTATGACCATTTTTACTCTTAAAAATTCTGTTTTATGCATTTGGGGACATACAGTTTCTTTTCTGATCTTCATGGACTCATTTTTGTTCCTGATTCCACTTTTTAGTCTATTTGATTAGGTTGATTAACGGTGTCTCCCAATTAATGAGAATTAATGTATTTATGCTTCTCATTCCTCATTTAGGTGTCCCACAGTGCATATTTCTAGTGGTATTCATTGTTATGACCATTCTTACTCTTTAAAATTTTGTTTTATGCATTTCAGGACAAGAACTTCATTTTCTGATCTTCATGGGACTCATTTCAGTTCCAGATTACTCTTTTTAGTCTATTGGATTTGGTTGATTGACGGTGTCTCCCAATGAATGTGAAGCAATGTATTTATGCTTATCACTCCTCATTTAGGTGTCCCACAGTGCATATTTCTAGTGGTATTCATTGTTATGACCATTCTTGCTCTTTAATATGAGATGATAACAGAATAAGGCACTTTTAAGATTTTTTTTACAAATTAGACACTTTGTGAATCAAGCGCACTTTGTTCACTGTATATTTTATTTTAATACTAAACTGCCCTTGACTTATTTTTAAACCATTTTTTGGTGGCTAATAAATATTCAGTGTTCGTGGCTTTCTTCTATTCTCCCCTTCTTCACCTTCTTCTCCTTTTTGTTCTTCTTCTTCTCTTTCTTCTCCGCTTTTGTTATAAATTGCCTAAAATCTGAGAAAATTTGTATTATTTCTGTTTCGCTTTTATCTTTCTTTTTTCTAGAATTTAATCTGAAACTCTCTTACGAACTAAATCGACATGTATAACCAAATCGACGACAGATGTAACGACCGAGGTATGTATCTGGGCTCATTCTATGATGGTGAGCGTGGTCTCATATGGCGGCGCATCTAGGTATCAGAATGTAGAAGATGATTGAGGTGGACAAATCAGCATGGATGCATCCCAATTTTATGGTAATGTTGTGCAGGATGAGATGGATGAAATTAATTGGATGACTACTGATGAAATCATGTGAACCAAGAAAGATGAGAAAATGATTATCTGGTTCCATGTCCCGACTATCAAATTGAAGAAGATGATTACTCTGGACAAGCGTTTGTGGAGGAATCTATAAAATATAGCTAGTGGCATGGACAAATATTTGTCCACGAATCACAAACATACAATGGATAAATATTTGTGGACATCATCGTGGAATTCAATTCATAATATAGTGAATTTGATGATGAAGAAGAAAATGTGAAGTCGTTGCTCTGAAGAGTAAGTTTGAGATTAGAAATTAAATTTGATCTTGAGATTGATGGTTTAATAGAAATATCAAATGTGGACTAGGTAACATGGACACATGAATGTGGATAACAAAATATAGACACATAAATGTGGACGAGCGTTCGTAGACGAGTCTATAAAATATAACTAGTGGCATGGACAAATATTTGTCCAAGAATCACAAACATTCAGTGAATAAATATTTGTGGACATCATCGTGGAATTCAATTTATAATATAGTGAATTTGATGATGAAGAAGAAAATATGAAGTCGTTGCTCTAAAGAGGTAAGTTTGAGATTATAAATTGAATTTGATCTTGAGATTGATAGTTTAATAGAAATATCAAATGTAGGCAAGATAACATGGACACATGAACGTGGATAACGAAATATGGACACATAAACGTGGATATCATATCATGGATATGGTGTCATTGACATGGTGTCATGAACATGACATGATGTCATGAACATGTTACGGTGGACACAATTACTATGATTCATATTCATAACAACGTATCCTTTCTATAAATTATTGTGTTTCTAATTTTATTAAGACAAAATTGAAAGCAAATTGAAATATGAAGCATTATATTGTTTCTTATAATATGAGTTATTATCCATATGATAGTGATCTAGATCAAAGGTTGTCGAGATACATACATGTCCACACCACCATGTCCACACCATCATGTCAACACCATCATATCCACAATATCATATCCACACCATCATGTCCATTGACGCATGTATTCTCTGCAAATTGACAATCTTTGAAATTTCACTAACCCAAATTAAAATTAGACTCAAATATGAAGTATTTGTGTTGTTTTTACTGTTGAATTATTATCCATGTAATGTGAAGTTGGCGTCGAGGATTTGGTACTGTTTGTGGAGAAATCGAAGAACTTGATGGATGGCTGATCGACGGTGAATTTGAGAGAAAGTAAGGGGAAAAGAAAGAAATGAATTTATGAGATAAAAAAGCAGAAGATGAAGAAGATGAGAGAGATGAATTTTAAGTTTGGACCTTGACCATATGTTATCGTACACATGGATAAACATATTTGTAAAAGTTATAAAAATTCAACATGTTGAATACAAATCGAAAGTAAATTGAGATATGAAACGAAAATTGAGGCAGCGTGGACAATGTACTGTGGACAATGAAGTGTGGACAAGGCACTGTGGACAAGATCAAAATTTGGATAGTTTTCAAGAGCTTGTCCAAATATAAACAAATTAACATAACTATGTTCATGCTGTCATGTCCACGCTACCATGCCCATGCCACCATATCTTAGTCACCATGTCTTCGTCACCATGTCTCACCAGCATGTCCACACCATCATGTCCATTCCATTGTGTCCATGCCACCATGTCCACGCCACCATGGCTTCACCACCATGTACACGCTACCATGTCAATACCACCGTGTCTTCGTCACCATGTCTATTCCATTGTGTTAATGCCGTCATGTCCACACCACCATATTTTCATCGTGTACATACAAAACAACGCCATCTTGTCCACACTACCAAGTCCACACCATTATGTCCACACTACCATATCCATGCCATCATGTCCACCCCACCATATCCACGCTATCATGTTCACGCCATCTTGTTCGTGCCATCATATCCATGTTATCATATCTTTGCCGCCAACTAGCTCGAACGCGGCGATGCAGAGGACCGGTCTCACTCGCTTCCCGCTGGCAAGGAGCGAGTAACACATTGCCTCGTGGATCTTGATCGGTTCTCGGAGCGCGACGGCGGAATCGAGAGCTTGGTTGACGGAATTAGCTTTGTCGATCATGTATGACATGAAGTCGGATCTGAATTTGTCTTCTTCTTGTTGGGCGATGTTGTTACTGTCTTCTCTCACGACTGATAAAGTGGTGAACTTTTGTCGGAGAAGGAACGGTGGGGCTTTGAGAAAGCATCTGTTGGACCGGGTACGGATCTGGGTTGTCTGAAAGAGTGGTGTATGCAAAAGCTTAGATTCACACTAGCCATAGCTGATTCTCGAGACTTCTTCAGCTGGAAATATTGGAGTTAAGAGTGAAAGAGATTTTGGGTTGGGTAATAGAGTGTGTGGGTTGCGTTTAAACAGAAGTGATGGAACAACGATGACGATGACATTGGAAAAACAATAGAAAAGGTGAGAGGAGAAGAAGATAAGGGCTTTTTAGGTTTTAACCATGATTAAAGTATCCTAGTAGTTTAAAGTGCTTTAACTTGTAATATATATATGGCAAAGTGCCTTATAATGTAAATATCTCCTTTAATATTCTGTTTTATGAATTTTGGGACATGAATTTTGATATTCTATTTTATGATTTTAGTTCCAGATTCTTCTTTTTGGTATATTGCATTTGGTTGATTAACGGTGTCTCGCAATGAATGAGAAAGAAAGTATTTATGTTTGGCATTCTTCATTTAGGTGTCCAACAATGCATATTTCTAGTGGTATTCATTGTTATGATCATTCTTACTCTTTAATATTCTATTTTATGAATTTGGGGACATGAAGTTCATTTTCTGATCTTAATTGGACTCATTTCAGTCTCTGTTTCCTCGTTTTAGTCTATTGGATTTGGTTGATTAACGGTTTCTCCCAATGAATGAGAGGCAACGTATTTATGCTGCTCATTCCTCATTTAGGTGTCCCACAATGCATATTTCTAGTGATATTCATTGTTATGATTATTCTTACTCTATAGAATTATGTTTTATGCATTTGAGGACAAGAAGTTCATTTTCTGATCTTCATGGGACTCATTTTAGTTCCTGATTTCACATTAAGGTCTATTGGATTTGGTTGATTGACGGTGTCTCCCAATGAATGAAAAACAATGTATTTATGCTTCTCATTCTTCATTTAGGTGTCCCACAATGCATATTTCTAGTGGTTTACATTGTTCTGACCATTCTTACTCTTTAATATTCTGTTTTATGAATTTAGGAACATGAAGTTCCATTTTTATCTTCATTGGACTCATTTCAGTTCCAGATTCCTCTTTTTAGTGTATTGGATTTGGTTGATTAACGGTGTCTCCCAAAGAATGAGAAGCAATGCATTTATGTTGCTCATTCCTCATTTAGGTGTCCCACAATGCATATTTCTATTGGTATTCATTGTTATGACTATTCTTACTCTTTAAAATTATGTTTAATGAATTTGCGGACATGAACTTCATTTTCTGGTCTTCATGGGACTCAGTTTAGTTCCAGATTCCACTTTTTATTTCTATCGGATTTGGTTGATTGACGGTGTCTCCTAATGAATGAGAAACAATGTATTTATACTTCTCATTCCTCCTTTAGGCGTCCCACAATACATATTTCTAGTGGTATTCATTGTTATGACCAATCTTACTCTTTAAAATAATGTTTTATGCCTTTGGGGACAAGAAGTTCATTTTCTGATCTTCATGGGACTCATTTTAGTTCCATCTTCCACTTTTTAGCCTATTGGATTTGGTTGATTAACGGTATCTCCCAATGAATGAGAAACAAAGTATTTATGTTTCTCATTCCTCATTTAGGAGTCCCACAATGCATATTTCTAGTGGTATTCATCGTTATGACCATTCTTACTCTATAAAATCATATTTTATGCTTTTGGGGACAAGAAGTTCATTTTCTGATCTTCATGGGACTCATTTCAGTTCCAGATTCCTCCTTTTAGTCTATTGGATTTGGTTGATTGACGGTGTCTTCCAATGAATGAGAAGCAATGTATTTATGCTGCTCATTCCTCATTTAGGTGTCCCAAAATGCATATTTCTAGTGGTATTCATTGTTATGACTATTCTTACTCTTTAAAATTATGTTTAATGTATTTGGGGGATGAAGTTCATATTCTTTTCTTCATGGGACTCATTTTAGTTCAGATTCCAATTTGTTGTCTATCGGATTTGGTTTATTGACGGTGTCTTCCAATGAATGAGAAACAATGTATTTATGCTTCTCATTCCTCATTTAGAAGTGACACAATGCATATTTCTAGTGGTATTCATTGTTATGACCATTCTTACTCTTTAAAATTTTCTTTTATGCATTTCAGGACAAGAACTTCATTTTCTGATCTTCATGGGACTCATTTCAGTTCCAGTTTACTCTTTTTAGTCTATTGGATTTGGTTGATTGACGGTGTCTCCCAATGAATGTGAAGCAATGTATTTATGCTTATCATTCCTCATTTAGGTGTCCCACAGTTCATATTTCTAGTGGTATTCATTGTTATGACCATTCTTGCTCTTTAATATTCTGTTTTATGAATTTTGGGACATGAATTTTGATATTCTGTTTTATGATTTTAGTTCCAGATTCTTCCTTTTGGTATATTGGATTTGGTTGATTAACGGTGTCTCCCAATGAATGAGAAACAAAGTATTTATGTTTGTCATTCTTCATTTAGGTGTCCAACAATGCAAAAATTTCTAGTGGTATTCATAGTTATGATCATTCTTACTATTTAATATTCTATTTTATGAATTTGGGGACATGAAGTTCATTTTCTGTTCTTTATTGGACTCATTTCAGTTCCACATTCCTCTTTTTTGTCTATTGGATTTGGTTGATTAACGGTGTCTCCCAATGAATGAGAGGCAACGTATTTATGCTGCTCATTCCTCATTTAGGTGTCCCACAATGCATATTTCTAGTGATATTCATTGTTATTATCATTCTTACTCTTTAGAATTATGTTTTATGCATTTGAGGACAAGAAGTTCATTTTCTGATCTTCATGGGACTCATTTTAGTTCCAGATTTCACTTTAAGTTCTATTGGATTTGGTTGATTGACGGTGTCTCCCAATGAATGAGAAACAATGTATTTATGCTTCTCATTCTTCATTTAGGTGTCCCACAATGCATATTTCTAGTGGTTTACATTGTTCTGACCATTCTTACTCTTTAATATTCTGTTTTATGAATTTAGGAACATGAAGTTCCATTTTTATCTTCGTTTGACTCATTTCAGTGCCAGATTCCTCTTTTTAGTGTATTGGATTTGGTTGATTAACGGTGTCTCCCAAAGAATGAGAAGCAATGCATTTATGTTGCTCATTCCTCATTTAGGTGTCCCACAATGCATATTTCTAGTGGTATTCATCGTTATGACCATTCTTACTCTTTAATATTCTGTTTTATGAATTTTGGGACATGAAGTTCCTTTTCTGATCTTCATGAGATTCATTTTAGTTTCAGATTCTTCTTTTTGGTATATTGGATTTGGTTGATTAACGGTGTCTCCCAATGAATGAGAGGCAATGTATTTATGCTGCTCAATCCTCATTTAGGTGTCCCACAATGCATATTTCTTGTGGTATGCATTGCTATGACTATTCTTACTTTTTAAAATTATGTTTAATGTATTTGGGGGCATGAAGTTCATTTTCTGGTCTTCATGGGACTCATTTTAGTTCCAGATTCCACTTTGTTGTCTATCGGATTTGGTTGATTGACGGTGTCTTCCAATGAATGAGAAACAATGTATTTATGCTTCTCATTCCTCATTTAGGAGTGACACAATGCATATTTCTAGTGGTATTCATCGTTATGACCATTCTTACTCTTTAATATTCTGTTTTATGAATTTTGGGACTTGAAGTTCCTATTCTGATCTTCATGAGACTCATTTTAGTTCCAGATTCTTCTTTTTGGTATATTGGATTTGGTTGATTGACGGTGCCTCCTAATGAATGAGAAGCAATGTATTTATGCTTCTCATTCCACATTTTGGTGTCCCACAGTGCATATTTCTAGTGATATTCATTGTTATGCCCATTCTTACTCTTTAATACTCTTTTTTTTTAAATTTGGGAACATGAAGTTCCTTTTCTGATTTTTATGAGACTCATTTTAGTTCCAGATTCTTTTATTTGGTATATTGGATTTGGTTGATTAACGGTGTCTTCCAATGAATGAGAAACAAGGTATTTATGCATCTCATTCTTCTTTTAGGTGTCCCACAATGCATATTTCTAGTTGTATTCATTGTTATGACCATTCTTACTCTTAAAAATTCTGTTTTATGCATTTGGGGACATACAGTTTCTTTTCTGATCTTCATGGACTCATTTTTGTTCCAGATTCCACTTTTTAGTCTATTTGATTAGGTTGATTAATGGTGTCTCCCAATTAATGAGAATTAATGTATTTATGTTTCTTATTCCTCATTTAGGTGTCCCACAGTGCATATTTCTAGTGGTATTCAGTTATATGACCATTCTTACTCTTTAAAATTTTGTTTTATGCATTTCAGGACAAGAACTTCATTTTCTGATTATAACGCCCCAACTGCCCCTACCGGTGAGTCACCCATCCCTCTATCGGACTCGTGGGCCCCACCCCTGTCTGACGGTCGGTGCGTTATTCCGGAAGCCTCGAAAGTCATGATATACTGTCCCTGCAATCACCACATGACCGTTCCCCGTGTTTTGTCCTCACTCACACGGTACCGCGAATGACTTCCCGGTAGGTCACCCATCCTTTGACTACTCCAGCTCAAGCACGCTTAACCCTGGAGTTTTCTCTGGATGTGCAACCGAAAAGGTAAGTGCACTTTGGTGACATAGGTAGCCAAATCAATTCTTTTAACCTCTCCACATATACCAGAAATCGGGATGTTACAATTCACCCCCACTCACAGAGCGCAACGTCCTCGTTGCGCACCACGACAGGTCCTAAGACGCCTCCCAGGTCAGAACTGGAACGGCTAACCAGCTCTGATACCACTTATAACGCCCCAACTGCCCCTACCGGTGAGTCACCCATCCCTCTATCGGGCTCGTGGGCCCCACCCCTGTCCGACGGTCGGTGCGTTATTCCGGAAGGCTCGAAAGTCATGATATACTGTCCCTGCAATCACCACATGACCGTTCCCCGTGTTTTGTCCTCACTCACACGGTACCGCGAATGACTTCCCGGTAGGTCACCCATCCTTTGACTACTCCAGCTCAAGCACGCTTAACCCTGGAGTTTTCTCTGGATGTGCAACCGAAAAGGTAAGTGCACTTTGGTGACATAGATAGCCAAATCAATTATTTTAACCTCTCCACATATACCAGAAATCGGGATGTTACAATTCACCCCCACTCATAGAGCGCAACGTCCTCGTTGCGCACCACGACATGTCCTAAGACGCCTCCCAGGTCAGAACTGGGACGGCTAACCAGCTATGCTACCACTTATAACGCCCCAACCGCCCCTACCGGTGAGTCACCCATCCCTCTATCGGGCTCATGGGCCCCACCCCTGTCCGACGGTCGGTGCGTTATTCCGAAATGCTCGAAAGTCATGATATACTGTCCCTGCAATCACCACGTGACCGTTCCCCGTGTTTTGGCCTCACTCACACGGTACCGCGAATGACTTCCCGGTAGGTCACCCATCCTTTGATTACTCCAGCTCAAGCATGCTTAACCCTGAAGTTTTCTCTGGATGTGCAACCGAAAAGGTAAGTGCACTTTGGTGACATAGGTAGCCAAATCAATTCTTTTAACCTCTCCACATATACCAGAAATCGGGATGTTACAATATACTGTCCCTGCAATCACCACATGACCGTTCCCCGTGTTTTGTCCTCACTCACACGGTACCGCGAATGACTTCCCGGTAGGTCACCCATCCTTTGACTACTCCAGCTCAAGCACGTTTAACCCTGGAGTTTTCTCTGGATGTGCAACCGAAAATCGGGATGTTACACTGATCTTCATGGGACTCATTTCAGTTTCAGATTACTCTTTTTAGTCTATTGGATTTGGTTGATTGACGGTGTCTCCCAATGAATATGAAGCAATGTATTTATGCTTATCATTCCTCATTTAGGTGTCCCACAGTGCATATTTTTAGTGGTATTCATTGTTATGACCATTCTTTCTCTTTAATATTATGTTTTATGAATTTTGGGACATGAATTTTGATATTCTGTTTTATGATTTTAGTTCCAGATTCTTCTTTCTGGTATATTGGATTTGGTTGATTAACGGTGTCTCGCAATGAATAAGAAAGAAAGTATTTATGTTTGGCATTCTTCATTTAGGTGTCCAACAATGCATATTTCTAGTGGTACTCATTGTTATGATCATTCATACTCTTTAATATTCTATTTTATGAATTTGGGGACATGAAGTTCATTTTCTGATCTTAATTGGACTCATTTCAGTCCCTGATTCCTCTTTTTAGTCTATTGGATTTGGTTGATTAACGGTGTCTCCCAATGAATGCGAGGCAACATATTTATGCTGCTCATTCCTCATTTAGGCGTCCCACAATGCATATTTCTAGTGATATTCATTGTTATGATCATTCTTACTCTCCAGAATTATGTTTTATGCATTTGAGGACAAGAAGTTCATTTTCTGATCTTCATGGGACTCATTTTAGTTCCAGATTTCACTTTAAAGTCTATTGGATTTGGTTGATTGACGGTGTCTCCCAATGAATGAAAAACAATGTATTTATGCTTCTCATTCTTCATTTAGGTATCCCACAATGCATATTTCTAGTGGTTTAAATTGTTCTGACCATTCTTACTCTTTAATATTCTGTTTTATGAATTTAGGAACATGAAGTTCCATTTTTATCTTCATTGGACTCATTTCAGTTCCAGATTCCTCTTTTTAGTGTATTGGATTTGGTTGATTAACGGTGTCTCCCAAGGATTGAGATGCAATGCATTTATGTTGCTCATTCATCATTTAGGTGTCCCACAATGCATATTTCTATTGGTATTCATTGTTATGACTATTCTTACTCTTTAAAATTATGTTTAATGAATTTGCGGACATGAACTTCATTTTCTGGTCTTCATGGGACTCACTTAAGTTCCAGATTCCACTTTTTATTTCTATCGGACTTGGTTGACTGACGGTGTCTCCTAATGAATGAGAAACAATGTATTTATACTTCTCATTCCTCATTTAGGCGTCCCACAATGCATATTTCTAGTGGTATTCATTGTTATGACCATTCTTACTCTTGAAAATAATGTTTTATGCCTTTGGGGACAAGAAGTTCATTTTCTGATCTTCATGGGACTCATTTTAGTTCCATCTTCCACTTTTTGGTCTATTGGATTTGGTTGATTAACGGTATCTCCCAATGAATGAGAAACAAAGTATTTATGTTTCTCATTCCTCATTTAGGTGTCCAACAATGCATATTACTAGTGGTATTCATTGTTATGATCATTCTTACTCTTTAAATTTCTGTTTTATGAATTTGGATACATGAAGTTCATTTTCTGATCTTCATTGGACTTATTTCAGTTCCAGATTCCACTTTGTTGTCTATCGGATTTGGTTGATATGAGAAACAATGTATTTTTGTTTCTCATTCCTCATTTAGGTGTCCAACAATGCATATTTCTAGTGGTATTCATTGTTATAATCATTCTTACTCTTTAAAATTCTGTTTTATGAATTTGGAGACATGAAGGTCATTTTCTGATCTTCATTGGACTCATTTCAGTTTCAGATTCCAATTTGTTGTCTATCGGATTTGGTTGATTGACGGTGTCTTCCAATGAATGAGAAACAATGTATTTATGTTTCTCATTCCTCATTTAGGTGTCCAACAATGCATATTTCGAGTGGTATTCATTGTTATGATCAGTCTTACTCTTTAAAATTCTGTTTTATGAATTTGGAGACATGAAGTTCATTTTCTGATCTTCATTGGACTCATTTCAGTTCCAGATTCCACTTTGTTATCTACCGGATTTGGTTGATTGACGGTGTCTTCCAATGAATGAGAAACAATGTATTTATGTTTCTCATTCCTCATTTAGGTGTCCAACAATGCATATTTCGAGTGGTATTCATTGTTATGATCAGTCTTACTCTTTAAAATTCTGTTTTATGAATTTGGAGACATGAAGTTCATTTTCTGATCTTCATTGGACTCATTTCAGTTCCAGATTCCACTTTGTTGTCTATCGGATTTGGTTGATTGACGGTGTCTTCCAATGAATGAGAAACAATGTATTTATGCTTCTCATTCCTCATTTAGGTGTCCCACAGTGCATATTTCTAGTGGTATTCATTGTTATGACCATTCTTACTCTTTAAAGTTATGTTTAATGAATTTGCGGACATGAACTTCATTTTCTGGTCTTCATGGCACTCAGTTAAGTTCCAGATTCCACTTTTTATTTCTATCGGATTTGGTTGATTGACGGTGTCTCCTAATGAATGAGAAACAATGTATTTATACTTCTCATTCCTCATTTAGGCGTCCCACAATGCATATTTCTAGTGGTATTCATTGTTATGACCATTCTTACTCTTGAAAATAATGTTTTATGCCTTTGGGGACAAGAAGTTCATTTTCTGATCTTCATGGGCTCATTTTAGTTCCATCTTCCACTTTTTGGTCTATTGGATTTGGTTGATTAACGGTATCTCCCAATGAATGAGAAATAAAGTATTTATGTTTCTCATTCCTCATTTAGGTGTCCAGCAATGCATATTACTAGTGGTATTCATTGTTATGATCATTCTTACTCTTTAAATTTCTGTTTTATGAATTTGGATACATGAAGTTAATTTTCTGATCTTCATTGGACTCATTTCAGTTCCAGATTCCACTTTTTATTTCTATCGGATTTGGTTGATTGACGGTGTCTCCTAATGAATGAGAAACAATGTATTTATACTTCTCATTCCTCATTTAGGCGTCCCACAATGCATATTTCTAGTGGTCTTCATTGTTATGACCATTCTTACTCTTTAAATTTCTGTTTTATGAATTTGGATACATGAAGTTCATTTTCTGATCTTCATTGGACTTATTTCAGTTCCAGATTCCACTTTGTTGTCTATCGGATTTGGTTGATATGAGAAACAATGTATTTTTGTTTCTCATTCCTCATTTAGGTGTCCAACAATGCATATTTCTAGTGGTATTCATTGTTATAATCATTCTTACTCTTTAAAATTCTGTTTTATGAATTTGGAGACATGAAGGTCATTTTCTGATCTTCATTGGACTCATTTCAGTTTCAGATTCCAATTTGTTGTCTATCGGATTTGGTTGATTGACGGTGTCTTCCAATGAATGAGAAACAATGTATTTATGTTTCTCATTCCTCATTTAGGTGTCCAACAATGCATATTTCGAGTGGTATTCATTGTTATGATCAGTCTTACTCTTTAAAATTCTGTTTTATGAATTTGGAGACATGAAGTTCATTTTCTGATCTTCATTGGACTCATTTCAGTTCCAGATTCCACTTTGTTGTCTACCGGATTTGGTTGATTGACGGTGTCTTCCAATGAATGAGAAACAATGTATTTATGTTTCTCATTCCTCATTTAGGTGTCCAACAATGCATATTTCGAGTGGTATTCATTGTTATGATCAGTCTTACTCTTTAAAATTCTGTTTTATGAATTTGGAGACATGAAGTTCATTTTCTGATCTTCATTGGACTCATTTCAGTTCCAGATTCCATTTTGTTGTCTATCGGATTTGGTTGATTGACGGTGTCTTCCAATGAATGAGAAACAATGTATTTATGCTTCTCATTCCTCATTTAGGTGTCCCACAGTGCATATTTCTAGTGGTATTCATTGTTATGACCATTCTTACTCTTTAAAGTTATGTTTAATGAATTTGCGGACATGAACTTCATTTTCTGGTCTTCATGGCACTCAGTTAAGTTCCAGATTCCACTTTTTATTTCTATCGGATTTGGTTGATTGACGGTGTCTCCTAATGAATGAGAAACAATGTATTTATACTTCTCATTCCTCATTTAGGCGTCCCACAATGCATATTTCTAGTGGTATTCATTGTTATGACCATTCTTACTCTTGAAAATAATGTTTTATGCCTTTGGGGACAAGAAGTTCATTTTCTGATCTTCATGGGCTCATTTTAGTTCCATCTTCCACTTTTTGGTCTATTGGATTTGGTTGATTAACGGTATCTCCCAATGAATGAGAAATAAAGTATTTATGTTTCTCATTCCTCATTTAGGTGTCCAGCAATGCATATTACTAGTGGTATTCATTGTTATGATCATTCTTACTCTTTAAATTTCTGTTTTATGAATTTGGATACATGAAGTTAATTTTCTGATCTTCATTGGACTCATTTCAGTTCCAGATTCCACTTTGTTGTCTATCGGATTTGGTTGATTGATGGTGTCTTCCAATGAATGAGAAACAATGTATTTTTGTTTCTCATTCCTCATTTAGGTGTCCAACAATGCATATTTCGAGTGGTATTCATTGTTATGATCATTCTTACTCTTTAAAATTCTGTTTTATGAATTTGGAGACATGAAGTTCATTTTCTGATTTTCATTGGACTCATTTCAGTTCCAGATTCCACTTTGTTGTCTATCGGATTTGGTTGATTGACGGTGTCTTCCAATGATTGAGAAACAATGTATTTATGTTTCTCATTCCTCATTTAGGTGTCCAACAATGCATATTTCTAGTGGTATTCATTGTTATGATCATTCTTACCCTTTAAAATTCTGTTTTATGAATTTGGAGACATGAAGTTCATTATCTGATCTTCATTGGACTCATTTCAGTTCCAGATTCCACTTTGTTGTCTATCGGATTTGGTTGATTGACGGTGTCTTCCAATGAATGAGAAACAATGTATTTATGCTTCTCATTCCTCATTTAGGTGTCCCACAGTGCATATTTCTAGTGGTATTCATTGTTATGACCATTCTTACTCTTTAAAATTATGTTTAATGAATTTGCGGACATGAACTTCATTTTCTGGTCTTCATGGGACTCAGTTTAGTTCCAGATTCCACTTTTTATTTCTATCGGATTTGGTTGATTGACGGTGTCTCCTAATGAATGAGAAACAATGTATTTATACTTCTCATTCCTCATTTAGGCGTCCCACAATGCATATTTCTAGTGGTCTTCATTGTTATGACCATTCTTACTCTTTAAAATTCTGTTTTATGAATTTGGGGACAAGAAGTTCATTTTCTGATCTTCATTGGACTCATTTCAGTTCCAGATTCCACTTTGTTGTCTATCGGATTTGGTTGATTGACGGTGTCTTCCAATGAATGAGAAACAATGTATTTATGTTTCTCATTCCTCATTTAGGTGTCCAACAATGCATATTACTAGTGGTATTCATTGTTATGATCATTCTTACTCTTTAAAATTCTGTTTTATGAATTTGGAGACATGAAGTTCATTTTCTGATCTTCATTGGACTCATTTCAGTTCCAGATTCCACTTTGTTGTCTATCGGATTTGGTTGATTGACGGTGTCTTCCAATGAATGAGAAACAATGTATTTATGTTTCTCATTCCTCATTTAGGTGTCCAAAAATGCATATTTCTAGTGGTATTCATTGTTATGATCATTCTTACTCTTTAAAATTCTGTTTTATGAATTTGGAGACATGAAGTTCATTTTCTGATCTTCATTGGACTCATTTCAGTTCCAGATTCCACTTTGTTGTCTATCGGATTTGGTTGATTGACGGTGTCTTCCAATGAATGAGAAACAATGTATTTATGTTTCTCATTCCTCATTTAGGTGTCCAACAATGCATATTTCTAGTGGTATTCATTGTTATGATCATTCTTACTCTTTAAAATTCTGTTTTATGAATTTGGAGACATGAAGTTCATTTTCTTATTTTCATTGGACTCATTTCAGTTCCAAATCCAATATACCAAATAAAAGAATCTGGAACTAAAATGAGTCTCATGAAAATCAGAAAAGGAACTTCATGTTCCCAAATTTAAAAAAAAAGAGTATTAAAGAGTAAGAATGGGCATAACAATGAATACCACTAGAAATATGCACTGTGGGACACCTAAATGTGGAATGAGAAGCATAAATACATTGCTTCTCATTCATTGGGAGACACCGTTAATCAACCAAATCCAATAGACTAAAAAGAGGAATCTGGAACTGAAATGAGTCACATGAAGATCAGAAAATGAACTTCTTGTCCCCAAATGCATAAAACATAATTTTAAAGAGTAAGAATGGTCATAACAATGAATACCACTAGAAATATGCATTGTGTCACTCCTAAATGAGGAATGAGAAGCATAAATACATTGTTTCTCATTCATTGGGAGACACCGTTAATCAACCAAATCCAATATACCAAAATGAAGAATCTGGAACTAAAATGAGTCTCATGAAGATCAGAAAAGGATTTTCATGTCCCAAAATTCATAAAACAGAATATTAAAGAGTAAGAATGGTCATAACGATGAATACCACTAGAAATATGCACTGTGGGACACCTAAATGAGGAATGAGAAGCATAAATACATTGGTTCTCATTGATTGGGAGACACCGTCAATCAACCAAATCTAATAGACTAAAAAGAGGAATCTGAAACTGAAATGAGTCCCATGAAGATCAGAAAATGAACTCTTTGTCCCCAAAAGCACAAAATATGATTTTATATAGTAATAATGGTCATAACAATGAATACCACTAAAAATATGAATTGTGGGACTCCTAAATGAGGAATGTGAAGCATAAATACATTGTTTCTCATTCATTGGGAGACAACGTCAATGAACCAAATCCAATAAACAGAAAAGTGGAATCTGGAACTAAAATGAGTCCCATGAAGACCACAAAATGAAGTTCATGTCCCCAAATTCATTAAACATAATTTTAAAGAGTAAGAATAGTCATAACAATGAATACCAATAGAAATATGCATTGTGGGACACCTAAATGAGGAATGAGCAACATAAATGCATTGCTTCTCATTCCTTGGGAGACACCGTTAATCAACCAAATCCAATACACTAAAAAGAGGAATCTGGAATTGAAATGAGTCCAATAAAGATAAAAATGGAACTTCATGTCCCTAAATTCACAAAACAGAATATTAAAGAGTAAGAATGGTCAGAACAATGTATACCACTAGAAATATGCATTGTGGGACACCTAAATGAAGAATGAGAAGCATAAATACATTGTTTTTCATTCATTGGGAGACACCGTCAATCAACCAAATCCAATAGACCTTAAAGTGAAATCTGGAACTAAAATGAGTCCCATGAAGATCAGAAAATGAACTTCTTGTCCTCAAATGCATAAAACATAATTTTAAAGAGTAAGAATGATCATAACATTGAATATCATCAGAAATATGCATTGTGGGACGTCTAAATGAGGAATGAGCAGCATAAATACATTGCCTCTCATTCATTGGGAGACACCGTTAATCAACCAAATCCAACAGACTAAAAAGAAGAATGTGGAACTGAAATGAGTCCAATTAAGATCAGAAAATGAACTTCATGCCCCCAAATTCATAAAATAGAATATTAAATAGTAAGAATGGTTATAACAATGAATACCACAAGAAATATGAATTGTGGGACACCTAAATGAGGAATGAGCAGCATAAATACATTGCCTCTCATTCATTGGGAGACACCGCTAATCAACCAAATCCAATATACCAAAAAGAAGAATCTGGAACTAAAATGAGTCTCATGTAGATCAGAAAAGGAACTTTATGTCCCAAAATTCATAAAACAGAATATTAAAGAGTAAGAATGGTCATAACGATGAATACCACTAGAAATATGCACTGTGGGACACCTAAATGAGGATTGAGAAGCATAAATACATTGTTTCTCATTCATTGGAAGACACCGTCAATCAACCAAATCCGATAGACAACAAAGTGGAATCTGGAACTGAAATGAGTCCCATGAAGATCAGAAAATGAACTTCTTGTCCCCAAAAGCACAAAATATGATTTTATAGAGTAAGAATGGTTATAACAATGAATACCACTAGAAATATGCATTGTGGGACTCCTAAATGAGGAATAAGAAGCATAAATACATTGTTTCTCATTCATTGGGATACAATGTCAATGAACCAAATCCAATAAACAGAAAAGTGGAATCTGGAACTAAAATGAGTCCCATGAAGACCAGAAAATGAAGTGCATGTCCCCAAATTCATTAAACATAATTTTAAAGAGTAAGAATAGTCATAACAATGAATACCACTAGAAATATGCATAGTGGGACACCTAAATGAGGAATGAGCAACATAAATGCATTGCTTTTCATTCCTTGGGAGACACCGTTAATCAACAAAATCCAATACACTAAAAAGAGGAATCTGGAACTTAAATGAGTCCAATGAAGATAAAAAAAGCAACTTCATGCCCCTAAATTCGTAAAACAGAATATTAAAGACTAAATATGGTCATAACAGTGAATACCACAAGAAATATGCACTCGGAGACACCTAAATGAGGAATGGGAAGAATTAATACATTGCTTCACATTCTTTGGAAGACACCGTTAATCAACCAAATCCATTAGACTAAAAAGAGTAATCTGGAACTGAAATGAGTCCCATGAAGATCAGAAAATGAAGTTCTTGTCCTGAAATGCATAAAACATAATTTTAAAGAGTAAGAATGATCATAACAATGAATACCACTAGAAATATACACTGTAGGACACCTAAATGTGGAATGAGAAGCATAAATACATTGCTTCTCATTCTTTGGGAGACACCATTAATCAACCAAATCCAATAGACTAAAAAGAGTAATCTGGAACTGAAATGAGTCACATGAAGATCAGAAAATGAACTTCTAGTCCCCAAATGCATAAAACATAATTTTATAGAGTAAGAATGGTCATAACAATGAATACCAGTAGAAATATGGAGTGTGTGACTCCTAAATGAGGAATGAGAAGCATAAATACATTGTTTCTCATTCATTGGGAGACACCGTCAATCAACCAAATCCGATAGACAACAAAGTGGAATCTGGAACTAAAATGAGTCCCATGAAGACCAAAAAATGAACTTCATGCCCCCATATACATTAAACATAATTTTAAAGAGTAAGAATAGTCATAACCATGAATACCACTAGATATATGCATTGTGGGACACCTAAATGAGGAATGAGCAACATAAATGCATTGCTTCTCATTCCTTGGGAGACACCGTTAATCAACCAAATCCAATACACTAAAAAGAGGAATCTGGAACTGAAATGAGTCCAATGAAGATAAAAATGGAACTTCATGTCCCTATATTCATAAAACAGAATATTAAAGAGTAAGAATGGTCAGAACAATGTATACCACTAGAAATATGCATTGTGAGACACCTAAATGAAGAATGAGAAGCATAAATACATTGTTTCTCATTCATTGGGAGACACCGTCAATCAACCAAATCCAATAGACCTTAAAGTGAAATCTGGAACTAAAATGAGTCCCATGAAGATCAGAAAATGAACTTCTTGTCCTCAAATGCATAAAACATAATTTTAAAGCGTAAGAATGATCATAACATTGAATATCACTAGAAATATGCATTGTGGGACGCCTAAATGAGGAATGAGCAGCATAAATACATTGCCTCTCATTCATTGGGAGACACCGTTAATCAACCAAATCCAATAGACTAAAAAGAAGAATCAGGAACTGAAATGAGTCCAATTAAAATGAAAAAATGAACTTCATGTCCCCAAATTCATAAAATAGAATATTAAAGAGTAAGAATGGTCATAACAATGAATACCACTAGAAATATGGATTGTTGGACACCTAAATGAAGAATGACAAACATAAATATTTTCTTTCTCATTCATTGGGAGACACCGTTAATCAACCAAATCCAATATACCAAAAAGAAGCATCTGGAACTAAAATGAGTCTGATGAAGATCAGAAAATGAACTTCATGTTCCAAAATTCATAAAACAGAATATTAAAGAGTAAGAATGGTCATAACGATGAATACCACTAGAAATATGCACTGTGGGACACCTAAATGAGGAATGAGAAGCATAAATACATTGCATCTCGTTCATTGGGAGACACCGTCAATCATCCAAATCCAATAGAATAAAAAGAGGAATCTGGAACTGAAATGAGTCCCATGAAGATCAGAAAATGAACTTCTTGTCCCCAAAAGCACAAAATATGATTTTATAGAGTAAGAATGGCCATAACGATAAATACCACTAGAAATATGCATTGTGGGACTCCTAAATGAGGAATGAGAAGCATAAATACATTGTTTCTCATTCATTGGGATACAATGTCAATGAACCAAATCCAATAAACAGAAAAGTGGAATCTGGAACTAAAATGAGTCCCATGAAGACCAGAAAATGAAGTTCATGTCCCCAAATTCATTAAACATAATTTTAAAGAGTAAGAATAGTCATAACAATGAATACCACTAGAAATATGCATTGTGGGACACCTAAACGAGGATTGAGAAACATAAATACATTGCTTCTCATTCTTTGGGAGACACCATTAATCAACCAAATCCAATAGACTAAAAAGAGTAATCTGGAACTGAAATGAGTCACATGAAGATCAGAAAATGAACTTCTAGTCCCCAAATGCATAGAACATAATTTTATAGAGTAAGAATGGTCATAACAATGAATACCAGTAGAAATATGGAGTGTGTGACTCCTAAATGAGGAATGAGAAGCATAAATACATTGTTTCTCATTCATTGGGAGACACCGTCAATCAACCAAATCCGATAGACAACAAAGTGGAATCTGGAACTAAAATGAGTCCCATGAAGACCAAAAAATGAACTTCATGCCCCCATATACATTAAACATAATTTTAAAGAGTAAGAATAGTCATAACCATGAATACCACTAGATATATGCATTGTGGGACACCTAAATGAGGAATGAGCAACATAAATGCATTGCTTCTCATTCCTTGGGAGACACCGTTAATCAACCAAATCCAATACACTAAAAAGAGGAATCTGGAACTGAAATGAGTCCAATGAAGATAAAAATGGAACTTCATGTCCCTATATTCATAAAACAGAATATTAAAGAGTAAGAATGGTCAGAACAATGTATACCACTAGAAATATGCATTGTGAGACACCTAAATGAAGAATGAGAAGCATAAATACATTGTTTCTCATTCATTGGGAGACACCGTCAATCAACCAAATCCAATAGACCTTAAAGTGAAATCTGGAACTAAAATGAGTCCCATGAAGATCAGAAAATGAACTTCTTGTCCTCAAATGCATAAAACATAATTTTAAAGCGTAAGAATGATCATAACATTGAATATCACTAGAAATATGCATTGTGGGACGCCTAAATGAGGAATGAGCAGCATAAATACATTGCCTCTCATTCATTGGGAGACACCGTTAATCAACCAAATCCAATAGACTAAAAAGAAGAATCAGGAACTGAAATGAGTCCAATTAAAATGAAAAAATGAACTTCATGTCCCCAAATTCATAAAATAGAATATTAAAGAGTAAGAATGGTCATAACAATGAATACCACTAGAAATATGGATTGTTGGACACCTAAATGAAGAATGACAAACATAAATATTTTCTTTCTCATTCATTGGGAGACACCGTTAATCAACCAAATCCAATATACCAAAAAGAAGCATCTGGAACTAAAATGAGTCTCATGAAGATCAGAAAATGAACTTCATGTTCCAAAATTCATAAAACAGAATATTAAAGAGTAAGAATGGTCATAACGATGAATACCACTAGAAATATGCACTGTGGGACACCTAAATGAGGAATGAGAAGCATAAATACATTGCATCTCGTTCATTGGGAGACACCGTCAATCATCCAAATCCAATAGAATAAAAAGAGGAATCTGGAACTGAAATGAGTCCCATGAAGATCAGAAAATGAACTTCTTGTCCCCAAAAGCACACAATATGATTTTATAGAGTAAGAATGGCCATAACGATGAATACCACTAGAAATATGCATTGTGGGACTCCTAAATGAGGAATGAGAAGCATAAATACATTGTTTCTCATTCATTGGGATACAATGTCAATGAACCAAATCCAATAAACAGAAAAGTGGAATCTGGAACTAAAATGAGTCCCATGAAGACCAGAAAATGAAGTTCATGTCCCCAAATTCATTAAACATAATTTTAAAGAGTAAGAATAGTCATAACAATGAATACCACTAGAAATATGCATTGTGGGACACCTAAACGAGGATTGAGAAACATAAATACTTTGTTTCTCATTCATTGGGAGATACCGTTAGTCAACCAAATCCAATAGACTAAAAAGAGGAATCTGGAACTGAAATGAGTCCCATGAAGATCAGAAAATGAAGTTCTTGTCCTGAAATGCATAAAACATAATTTTAAAGAGTAAGAATGGTCATAACAATGAATACCACTAGAAATATGCACTGTGGGACACCTAAATGAGGAATGAGAAGCATAAATACATTAATTCTCATTAATTGGGAGACACCGTTAATCAACCTAATCAAATAGACTTAAAAGTGGAATCTGGAACAAAAATGAGTCCATGAAGATCAGAAAAGAAACTGTATGTCCCCAAATGCATAAAACAGAATTTTTAAGAGTAAGAATGGTCATAACAATGAATACAACTAGAAATATGCATTGTGGGACACCTAAAAGAAGATTGAGATGCATAAATACCTTGTTTCTCTTTCATAGGAAGACACCGTTAATCAACAAAATCCAATATACCAAATAAAAGAATCTGGAACTAAAATGAGTCTCATGAAAATCAGAAAAAGAACTTCATGTTCCCAAATTTAAAAAAAAAAAAGAGTATTAAAGAGTAAGAATGGGCATAACAATGAATACCACTAGAAATATGCACTGTGGGACACCTAAATGTGGAATGAGAAGCATAAATACATTGCTTCTCATTCATTGGGAGACACCGTTAATCAACCAAATCCAATAGACTAAAAAGAGGAATCTGGAACAGAAATGAGTCACATGAAGATCAGAAAATGAACTTCTTGTCCCCAAATGCATAAAACATAATTTTAAAGAGTAAGAATGGTCATAACAATGAATACCATTAGAAATATGCATTGTGTTACTCCTAAATGAGGAATGAGAAGCATAAATACATTGTTTCTCATTCATTGGAAGACACCGTTAATGAACCAAATCCAATATACCAAAATGAAGAATCTGAAACTAAAATGAGTCTCATGAAGATCAGAAAAGGAACTTCATGTCCCAAAATTCATAAAACAGAATATTAAAGAGTAAGAATGGTCATAACGATGAATACCACTAGAAATATGCACTGTGGGACACCTAAATGAGGAATGAGAAGCATAAATACATTGCTTCTCATTGATTGGGAGACACCGTCAATCAACCAAATCCAATAGATTAAAAAGAGGTATCTGTAACTGAAATGAGTCCCATGAAGATCAGAAAATGAACTCCTTGTCCCCAAAAGCACAAAATATGATTTTATATAGTAATAATGGTCATAACAATGAATACCACTAAAAATATGAATTGTGGGACTCCTAAATGAGGAATGTGAAGCATAAATACATTGTTTCTCATTCATTGGGAGACAATGTCAATGAACCAAATCCAATAAACAGAAAAGTGGAATCTGGAACTAAAATGAGTCCCATGAAGACCACAAAATGAAGTTCATGTCCCCAAATTCATTAAACATAATTTTAAAGTGTAAGAATAGTCATAACAATGAATACCAATAGAAATATGCATTGTGGGACACCTAAATGAGGAATGAGCAACATAAATGCATTGCTTCTCATTCCTTGGGAGACACCGTTAATCAACCAAATCCAATACACTAAAAAGAGGAATCTGGAATTGAAATGAATCCAATAAAGATAAAAATGGAACTTCATGTCCCTAAATTCGTAAAACAGAATATTAAAGACTAAGAATGGTCATAACAGTGAATACGACAAGAAATATGCACTGTGGGACACCTAAATGAGGAATGAGAAGCATTAATACATTGCTTCACATTCATTGGGAGACACCGTCAATAAACCAAATCCATTAGACTAAAAAGAGTAATCTGGAACTGAAATGAGTCCCATGAAGATCAGAAAATGAAGTTCTTGTCCCCAAAAGCACAAAATATGATTTTATAGAGTAAGAATGGTCATAACGATGAATACCACTAGAAATATGCATTGTGGGACTCCTAAATGAGGAATGAGAAGCATAAATACATTGTTTCTCATTCATTGGGATACAATGTCAATGAACCAAATCCAATAAACAGAAAAGTGGAATCTGGAACTAAAATGAGTCCCATGAAGACCAGAAAATGAAGTTCATGTCCCCAAATTCATTAAACATAATTTTAAAGAGTAAGAATAGTCATAACAATGAATACCACTAGAAATATGCATTATGGGACACCTAAATGAGGAATGAGCAACATAAATGCATTGCTTCTCATTCCTTGGGAGACACCGTTAATCAACCAAATCCAATACACTAAAAAGAGGAATCTGGAACTGAAATGAGTCCAATGAAGATAAAAAAAGCAACTTCATGCCCCTAAATTCGTAAAACAGAATATTAAAGACTAAATATGGTCATAACAGTGAATACCACAAGATATATGCACTCGGGGACACCTAAATGAGGAATGAGAAGCATTAATACATTGCTTCACATTCTTTGGAAGACACCGTCAATCAACCAAATCCATTAGACTAAAAAGAGTAATCTGGAACTGAAATGAGTCCCATGAAGATCAGAAAATGAAGTTCTTGTCCTGAAATGCGTAAGAATGGTCAGAACAATGTATACCACTAGAAATATGCATTGTGGGACACCTAAATGAAGAATGAGAAGCATAAATACATTGTTTCTCATTCATTGGGAGACACCGTCAATCAACCAAATCCAATAGACCTTAAAGTGAAATCTGGAAATAAAATGAGTCCCATGAAGATCAGAAAATGAACTTCATGTCCCCAAATTCATAAAATAGAATATTAAAGAGTAAGAATGGTCATAACAATGAATACCACTAGAAATATGGATTGTTGGACACCTAAATGAAGAATGACAAACATAAATATTTTCTTTCTCATTCATTGGGAGACACCGTTAATCAACCAAATCCAATATACCAAAAAGAAGCATCTGGAACTAAAATGAGTCTCATGAAGATCAGAAAATGAACTTCATGTTCCAAAATTCATAAAACAGAATATTAAAGAGTAAGAATGGTCATAACGATGAATACCACTAGAAATATACACTGTGGGACACCTAAATGAGGAATGAGAAGCATAAATACATTGCATCTCGTTCATTGGGAGACACCGTCAATCATCCAAATCCAATAGAATAAAAAGAGGAATCTGGAACTGAAATGAGACCCATGAAGATCAGAAAATGAAGTTCTTGTCCTGAAATGCGTAAGAATGGTCAGAACAATGTATACCACTAGAAATATGCATTGTGGGACACCTAAATGAAGAATGAGAAGCATAAATACATTGTTTCTCATTCATTGGGAGACACCGTCAATCAACCAAATCCAATAGACCTTAAAGTGAAATCTGGAAATAAAATGAGTCCCATGAAGATCAGAAAATGAACTTCATGTCCCCAAATTCATAAAATAGAATATTAAAGAGTAAGAATGGTCATAACAATGAATACCACTAGAAATATGGATTGTTGGACACCTAAATGAAGAATGACAAACATAAATATTTTCTTTCTCATTCATTGGGAGACACCGTTAATCAACCAATTCCAATATACCAAAAAGAAGCATCTGGAACTAAAATGAGTCTCATGAAGATCAGAAAATGAACTTCATGTTCCAAAATTCATAAAACAGAATATTAAAGAGTAAGAATGGTCATAACGATGAATACCACTAGAAATATACACTGTGGGACACCTAAATGAGGAATGAGAAGCATAAATACATTGCATCTCGTTCATTGGGAGACACCGTCAATCATCCAAATCCAATAGAATAAAAAGAGGAATCTGGAACTGAAATGAGACCCATGAAGATCAGAAAATGAACTTCTTGTCCTGAAATGCGTAAGAATGGTCAGAACAATGTATACCACTAGAAATATGCATTGTGGGACACCTAAATGAAGAATGAGAAGCATAAATACATTGTTTCTCATTCATTGGGAGACACCGTCAATCAACCAAATCCAATAGACCTTAAAGTGAAATCTGGAAATAAAATGAGTCCCATGAAGATCAGAAAATGAACTTCATGTCCCCAAATTCATAAAATAGAATATTAAAGAGTAAGAATGGTCATAACAATGAATACCACTAGAAATATGGATTGTTGGACACCTAAATGAAGAATGACAAACATAAATATTTTCTTTCTCATTCATTGGGAGACACCGTTAATCAACCAATTCCAATATACCAAAAAGAAGCATCTGGAACTAAAATGAGTCTCATGAAGATCAGAAAATGAACTTCATGTTCCAAAATTCATAAAACAGAATATTAAAGAGTAAGAATGGTCATAACGATGAATACCACTAGAAATATACACTGTGGGACACCTAAATGAGGAATGATAAGCATAAATACATTGCTTCACATTCATTGGGAGACACCGTCAATGAACCAAATCCAATAGACCTTAAAGTGAAATCAGGACCTAAAATGAGTCCCATGAAGATCAGAAAATGAACTTCTTGTCCTCAAATGCATAAAACATAATTTTAAAGCGTAAGAATGATCATAACATTGAATATCACTAGAAATATGCATTGTGGGACGCCTTAATGAGGAATGAGCAGCATAAATACATTGCCTCTCATTCATTGGGAGACACCGTTAATCAACCAAATCCAAAGACTAAAAAGAAGAATCAGGAACTGAAATGAGTCCAATTAAAATGAGAAAATGAACTTCATGTCCCCAAATTCATAAAATAGAATATTAAAGAGTAAGAATGGTCATAACAATGAATACCACTAGAAATATGGATTGTTGGACACCTAAATGAAGAATGACAAACATAAATATTTTCTTTCTCATTCATTGGGAGACACCGTTAATCAACCAAATCCAATATACCAAAAAGAAGCATCTGGAACTAAAATGAGTCTCATGAAGATCAGAAAAGGAACTTCATGTCCCAAAATTCATAAAACAGAATATTAAAGAGTAAGAATGGTCATAACGATGAATACCACTAGAAATATGCACTGTGGGACACCTAAATGAGGAATGAGAAGCATAAATTCATTGCATCTCGTTCATTGGGAGACACCGTCAATCATCCAAATCCAATAGAATAAAAAGAGGAATCTGGAACTGAAATGAGACCCATGAAGATCAGAAAATGAACTTCTTGTCCCCAAAAGCACAAAATATGATTTTATAGAGTAAGAATGGCCATAACGATGAATACCACTAGAAATATGCATTGTGGGACTCCTAAATGAGGAATGAGAAGCATAAATACATTGTTTCTCATTCATTGGGATACAATGTCAATGAACCAAATCCAATAAACAGAAAAGTGGAATCTGGAACTAAAATGAGTCCCATGAAGACCAGAAAATGAAGTTCATGTCCCCAAATTCATTAAACATAATTTTAAAGAGTAAGAATAGTCATAACAATGAATACCACTAGAAATATGCATTGTGGGACACCTAAACGAGGATTGAGAAACCTAAATACTTTGTTTCTCATTCATTGGGAGATACCGTTAGTCAACCAAATCCAATACACTAAAAAGAGGAATCTGGAACTGAAATGAGTCCAATGAAGATAAAAAAGCAACTTCATGCCCCTAAATTCGTAAAACAGAATATTAAAGACTAAATATGGTCATAACAGTGAATACCACAAGAAATATGCACTCGGGGACACCTAAATGAGGAATGAGAAGCATTAATACATTGCTTCACATTCTTTGGAAGACACTGTCAATCAACCAAATCCATTAGACTAAAAAGAGTAATCTGAACTGAAATGAGTCCCATGAAGATCAGAAAATGAAGTTCTTGTCCTGAAATGCATAAAACATAATTTTAAAGAGTAAGAATGGTCATAACAATGAATACCACTAGAAATATACACTGTGGGACACCTAAATGTGGAATGAGAAGCATAAATACATTGCTTCTCATTCTTTGGGAGACACCATTAATCAACCAAATCCAATAGACTAAAAAGAGTAATCTGGAACTGAAATGAGTCACATGAAGATCAGAAAATGAACTTCTAGTCCCCAAATGCATAAACACACAATTTTATAGAGTAAGAATGGTCATAACAATGAATACCAGTAGAAATATGGATTTTGTGACTCCTAAATGAGGAATGAGAAGCATAAATACATTGTTTCTCATTCATTGGGAGACACCGTCAATCAACCAAATCCGATAGACAACAAAGTGGAATCTGGAACTAAAATGAGTCCCATGAAGACCAAAAAATGAACTTCATGCCCCCATATACATTAAACATAATTTTAAAGAGTAAGAAAAGTCATAACCATGAATACCACTAGATATATGCATTGTGGGACACCTAAATGAGGAATGAGCAACATAAATGCATTGCTTCTCATTCCTTGGGAGACACCGTTAATCAACCAAATTCAATACACTAAAAAGAGGAATCTGGAACTGAAATGAGTCCAATGAAGATAAAAATGGAACTTCATGTCCTTATATTCATAAAACAGAATATTAAAGAGTAAGAATGGTCAGAACAATGTATACCACTAGAAATATGCATTGTGGGACACCTAAATGAAGAATGAGAAGCATAAATACATTGTTTCTCATTCATTGGGAGACACCGTCAATGAACCAAATCCAATAGACCTTAAAGTGAAATCAGGACCTAAAATGAGTCCCATGAAGATCAGAAAATGAACTTCTTGTCCTCAAATGCATAAAACATAATTTTAAAGCGTAAGAATGATCATAACATTGAATATCACTAGAAATATGCATTGTGGGACGCCTTAATGAGGAATGAGCAGCATAAATACATTGCCTCTCATTCATTGGGAGACACCGTTAATCAACCAAATCCAAAAGACTAAAAAGAAGAATCAGGAACTGAAATGAGTCCAATTAAAATGAGAAAATGAACTTCATGTCCCCAAATTCATAAAATAGAATATTAAAGAGTAAGAATGGTCATAACAATGAATACCACTAGAAATATGGATTGTTGGACACCTAAATGAAGAATGACAAACATAAATATTTTCTTTCTCATTCATTGGGAGACACCGTTAATCAACCAAATCCAATATACCAAAAAGAAGCATCTGGAACTAAAATGAGTCTCATGAAGATCAGAAAAGGAACTTCATGTCCCAAAATTCATAAAACAGAATATTAAAGAGTAAGAATGGTCATAACGATGAATACCACTAGAAATATGCACTGTGGGACACCTAAATGAGGAATGAGAAGCATAAATACATTGCATCTCGTTCATTGGGAGACACCGTCAATCATCCAAATCCAATAGAATAAAAAGAGGAATCTGGAACTGAAATGAGACCCATGAAGATCAGAAAATGAACTTCTTGTCCCCAAAAGCACAAAATATGATTTTATAGAGTAAGAATGGCCATAACGATGAATACCACTAGAAATATGCATTGTGGGACTCCTAAATGAGGAATGAGAAGCATAAATACATTGTTTCTCATTCATTGGGATACAATGTCAATGAACCAAATCCAATAAACAGAAAAGTGGAATCTGGAACTAAAATGAGTCCCATGAAGACCAGAAAATGAAGTTCATGTCCCCAAATTCATTAAACATAATTTTAAAGAGTAAGAATAGTCATAACAATGAATACCACTAGAAATATGCATTGTGGGACACCTAAATGAGGATTGAAAAACATAAATACTTTGTTTCTCATTCATTGGGAGATACCGTTAGTCAACCAAATCCAATAGACTAAAAAGAGGAATCTGGAACTGAAATGAGTCCCATGAAGATCAGAAAATGAAGTTCTTGTCCTGAAATGCATAAAACATAATTTTAAAGAGTAAGAATGGTCATAACAATGAATACCACTAGAAATATACACTGTGGGACACCTAAATGTGGAATGAGAAGCATAAATACATTGCTTCTCATTCTTTGGGAGACACCATTAATCAACCAAATCCAATAGACTAAAAAGAGTAATCTGGAACTGAAATGAGTCACATGAAGATCAGAAAATGAACTTCTAGTCCCCAAATGCATAAAACACAATTTTATAGAGTAAGAATGGTCATAACAATGAATACCAGTAGAAATATGGATTTTGTGACTCCTAAATGAGGAATGAGAAGCATAAATACATTGTTTCTCATTCATTGGGAGACACCGTCAATCAACCAAATCCGATAGACAACAAAGTGGAATCTGGAACTAAAATGAGTCCCATGAAGACCAAAAAATGAACTTCATGCCCCATATACATTAAACATAATTTTAAAGAGTAAGAAAAGTCATAACATGAATACCACTAGATATATGCATTGTGGGACACCTAAATGAGGAATGAGCAACATAAATGCATTGCTTCTCATTCCTTGGGAGACACCGTTAATCAACCAAATTCAATACACTAAAAAGAGGAATCTGGAACTGAAATGAGTCCAATGAAGATAAAAATGGAACTTCATGTCCCTATATTCATAAAACAAAATATTAAAGAGTAAGAATGGTCAGAACAATGTATACCACTAGAAATATGCATTGTGGGACACCTAAATGAAGAATGAGAAGCATAAATACATTGTTTCTCATTCATTGGGAGACACCGTCAATGAACCAAATCCAATAGACCTTAAAGTGAAATCAGGACCTAAAATGAGTCCCATGAAGATCAGAAAATGAACTTCTTGTCCTCAAATGCATAAAACATAATTTTAAAGCGTAAGAATGATCATAACATTGAATATCACTAGAAATATGCATTGTGGGACGCCTTAATGAGGAATGAGCAGCATAAATACATTGCCTCTCATTCATTGGGAGACACCGTTAATCAACCAAATCCAAAAGACTAAAAAGAAGAATCAGGAACTGAAATGAGTCCAATTAAAATGAGAAAATGAACTTCATGTCCCCAAATTCATAAAATAGAATATTAAAGAGTAAGAATGGTCATAACAATGAATACCACTAGAAATATGGATTGTTGGACACCTAAATGAAGAATGACAAACATAAATATTTTCTTTCTCATTCATTGGGAGACACCGTTAATCAACCAAATCCAATATACCAAAAAGAAGCATCTGGAACTAAAATGAGTCTCATGAAGATCAGAAAAGGAACTTCATGTCCCAAAATTCATAAAACAGAATATTAAAGAGTAAGAATGGTCATAACGATGAATACCACTAGAAATATGCACTGTGGGACACCTAAATGAGGAATGAGAAGCATAAATTCATTGCATCTCGTTCATTGGGAGACACCGTCAATCATCCAAATCCAATAGAATAAAAAGAGGAATCTGGAACTGAAATGAGACCCATGAAGATCAGAAAATGAACTTCTTGTCCCCAAAAGCACAAAATATGATTTTATAGAGTAAGAATGGCCATAACGATGAATACCACTAGAAATATGCATTGTGGGACTCCTAAATGAGGAATGGAAGCATAAATACATTTTCTCATTCATTGGGATACAATGTCAATGAACCAAATCCAATAAACAGAAAAGTGGAATCTGGAACTAAAATGAGTCCCATGAAGACCAGAAAATGAAGTTCATGTCCCCAAATTCATTAAACATAATTTTAAAGAGTAAGAATAGTCATAACAATGAATACCACTAGAAATATGCATTGTGGGACACCTAAATGAGGATTGAGAAACATAAATACTTTGTTTCTCATTCATTGGGAGATACCGTTAGTCAACCAAATCCAATAGACTAAAAAGAGGAATCTGGAACTCAAATGAGTCCCATGAAGATCAGAAATGAAGTTCTTGTCCTGAAATGCATAAAACATAATTTTAAAGAGTAAGAATGGTCATAACAATGAATACCACTAGAAATATACACTGTGGGACACCTAAGTGAGGAATTAGAAGCATAAATAAATTGATTCTCATTAATTGGGAGACACCGTTAATCAACCAAATCAAATAGACTAAAAAGTGGAATCTGGAACAAAAATGAGTCCATGAAGATCAGAAAAGAAACTGTATGTCCCCAAATGCATAAAACAGAATTTTTAAGAGTAAGAATGGTCATAACAATGAATACAACTAGAAATATGCATTGTGGGACACCTAAAAGAAGATTGAGATGCATAAATACCTTGTTTCTCTTTCATAGGAAGACACCGTTAATCAACCAAATCCAATATACCAAATAAAAGAATCTGGAACTAAAATGAGTCTCATGAAAATCAGAAAAGGAACTTCATGTTCCCAAATTTTAAAAAAAAGAGTATTAAAGAGTAAGAATGGGCATAACAATGAATACCACTAGAAATATGCACTGTGGGACACCTAAATGAGGAATGATAAGCATAAATACATTGCTTCACATTCATTGGGAGACACCGTCAATCAACCAAATCCAATAGACTAAAAAGAGGAACCTGGAACTGAAATGAGTCCCATGAAGATCAGAAAATGAAGTTCTTGTCCTGAAATGCATAAAACATAATTTTAAAGAGTAAGAATGGTCATAACAATGAATACCACTAGAAATATACACTGTGGGACACCTAAATGAGAAATGAGAAGCATAAATACATTAATTCTCATTAATTGGGATTCTCATTAATTGGGAGACACCGTTAATTAACCTAATCAAATAGACTTAAAAGTGGAATCTGGAACAAAAATGAGTCCATGAAGATCAGAAAAGAAACTGTATGTCCCCAAATGCATAAAACAGAATTTTTAAGAGTAAGAATGGTCATAACAATGAATACAACTAGAAATATGCATTGTGGGACACCTAAAAGAAGATTGAGATGCATAAACACCTTGTTTCTCTTTCATAGGAAGACACCGTTAATCAACCAAATCCAATATACCAAATAAAAGAATCTGGAACTAAAATGAGTCTCATGAAAATCAGAAAAGGAACTTCATGTTCCCAAATTTAAAAAAGAAGAGTATTAAAGAGTAAGAATGGGCATAACAATGAATACCACTAGAAATATGCACTGTGTGACACGTAAATGTGGAATGAGAAGCATAAATACATTGCTTCTCATTCATTGGGAGACACCGTTAATCAACCAAATCCAATAGACTAAAAAGAGGAATCTGGAACTGAAATGAGTCACATGAAGATCAGAAAATGAACTTCTTGTCCCCAAATGCATAAAACATAATTTTAAAGAGTAAGAATGGTCATAACAATGAATACCACTAGAAATATGCATTGTGTCACTCCTAAATGAGGAATGAGAAGCATAAATACATTGTTTCTCATTCATTGGAAGACACCGTCAATCAACCAAATCCGATAGACAACAAAGTGGAATCTGGAACTAAAATGAGTCCCACGAAGACCAGAAAATGAACTTCATGCCCGCAAATACATTAAACATAATTTTAAAGAGTAAGAATAGTCATAACAATGAATACCACTAGAAATATACATTGTGGGACACCAAAATGAGGAATGAGCAGCATAAATACATTGCCTCTCATTCATTGGGAGACACCGTTAATCAACCAAATCCAATATACCAAAATGAAGAATCTGGAACTAAAATGAGTCTCATGAAGATCAGAAAAGGAACTTCATGTCCCAAAATTCATAAAACAGAATATTAAAGAGTAAGAATGGTTATAACGATGAATACCACTAGAAATATGCACTGTGGGACACCTAAATGAGGAATGAGAAGCATAAATACATTGCTTCTCATTGATTGGGAGACACCGTCAATCAACCAAATCCAATAGACTAAAAAGAGGAATCTGAAACTGAAAAGAGTCCCATGAAGATCAGAAAATGAACTCCTTGTCCCCAAAAGCACAAAATATGATTTTATATAGTAATAATGGTCATAACAATGAATACCACTAAAAATATGAATTGTGGGACTCCTAAATGAGGAATGTGAAGCATAAATACATTGTTTCTCATTCATTGGGAGACAATGTCAATGAACCAAATCCAATAAACAGAAAAGTGGAATCTGGAACTAAAATGAGTCCCATGAAGACCACAAAATGAAGTTCATGTCCCCAAATTCATTAAACATAGTTTTAAAGAGTAAGAATAGTCATAACAATGAATACCAATAGAATTATGCATTGTGGGACACCTAAATGAGGAATGAGCAACATAAATGCATTGCTTCTCATTCCTTGGGAGACACCGTTAATCAACTAAATCCAATACACTAAAAAGAGGAATCTGGAATTGAAATGAGTCCAATAAAGATAAAAATAGAACTTCATGTCCCTAAATTCACAAAACAGAATATTAAAGAGTAAGAATGGTCAGAACAATGTATACCACTAGAAATATGCATTGTGGGACACCCAAATGAAGAATGAGAAGCATAAATACATTGTTTCTCATTCATTGGGAGACACCGTCAATCAACCAAATCCAATAGACCTTAAAGTGAAATCTGGAACTAAAATGAGTCCCATGAAGATAAGAAAATGAACTTCTTGTCCTCAAATGCATAAAACATAATTTTAAAGAGTAAGAATGATCATAACATTGAATATCACTAGAAATATGCATTGTGGGACGCCTAAATGAGGAATGAGCAGCATAAATACATTGCCTCTCATTCATTGGGAGACACCGTTAATCAACCAAATCCAACAGACTAAAAAGAAGAATGTGGAACTGAAATGAGTCCAATTAAGATCAGAAAATGAACTTCATGCCCCCAAATTCATAAAATAGAATATTAAATAGTAAGAATGGTCATAACAATGAATACCACAGGAAATATGCATTGTTGGACACCTAAATGAAGAATGACAAACATAAATACTTTCTTTCTCATTCATTGGGAGACACCGCTAATCAACCAAATCCAATATACCAAAAAGAAGAATCTGGAACTAAAATGAGTCTAATGAAGATCAGAAAAGGAACTTTATGTCCCAAAATTCATAAAACAGAATATTAAAGAGTAAGAATGGTCATAACGACGAATACCACTAGAAATATGCACTGTGGGACACCTAAATGAGGATTGAGAAGCATAAATACATTGCTTCTCATTCATTGGGAGACACCGTCAATCAACCAAATCCAATAGACTAAAAAGAGGAATTTGGAACTGAAATGAGTCCCATGAAGATCAGAAAATGAACTTCTTGTCCCCAAAAGCACAAAATATGATTTTATAGAGTAAGAATGGTCATAACGATGAATACCACTAGAAATATGCATTATGAGACTCCTAAATGAGGAATGAGAAGCATAAATACGTTGCCTCTCATTCATTGGGAGACAATGTCAATGAACCAAATCCAATAAACAGAAAAGTGGAATCTGGAACTAAAATGAGTCCCATGAAGACCAGAAAATGAAGTTCATGTCCCCAAACTCATTAAACATAATTTTAAAGAGTAAGGATAGTCATAACAATGAATACCAATAGAAATATGAATTGTGGGACACCTAAATGAGGAATGAGCAACATAAATGCATTGCTTCTCATTCCTTGGGTTAATCAACCAAATCCAATACACTAAAAAGAGCAATCTGGAACTGAAATGAGTTCAATGAAGATAAAAATGGAACTTCATGTCCCTATATTCATAAAACAGAATATTAAAGAGTAAGAATGGTCAGAACAATATATACCACTAGAAATATGCAATGTGGGACACCTTAATGAAGAATGAGAAGCATAAATACATTGTTTCTCATTCATTGGGAGACACCGTTAATCAACCAAATCCAATATACCGAAAAGAAGCATCTGGAACTAAAATGGGCCTCATGAAGATCACAAAAGGAACTTCATGTCCCAAAATTCATAAAACAGAATATTAAAGAGTAATAATGGTCATAACGATGAATACCACTAGAAATATGCACTGTGGGACACCTAAATGAGGAATGAGAAGCATAAATACATTGCATCTCGTTCATTGGGAGACACCGTCAATCATCCAAATCCAATAGAATAAAAAGAGGAATCTGGAACTGAAATGAGACCCATGAAGATCAGAAAATGAACTTCTTGTCCCCAAAAGCACAAAATATGATTTTATAGAGTAAGAATGGCCATAACGATGAATACCACTAGAAATATGCATTGTGGGACTCCTAAATGAGGAATGGGAAGCATAAATACAATATTTCTCATTCATTGGGATACAATGTCAATGAACCAAATCCAATAAACAGAAAAGTGGAATCTGGAACTAAAATGAGTCCCATGAAGACCAGAAAATGAAGTTCATGTCCCCAAATTCATTAAACATAATTTTAAAGAGTAAGAATAGTCATAACAATGAATACCACTAGAAATATGCATTGTGGGACACCTAATTGAGGATTGAGAAACATAAATACTTTGTTTCTCATTCATTGGGAGATACCGTTAGTCAACCAAATCCAATAGACTAAAAAGAGGAATCTGGAACTCAAATGAGTCCCATGAAGATCAGAGAATGAAGTTCTTGTCCTGAAATGCATAAAACATAATTTTAAAGAGTAAGAATGGTCATAACAATGAATACCACTAGAAATATACACTGTGGGACACCTAAGTGAGGAATTAGAAGCATAAATAAATTGATTCTCATTAATTGGGAGACACCGTTAATCAACCAAAGCAAATAGACTAAAAAGTGGAATCTGGAACAAAAATGAGTCCATGAAGATCAGAAAAGAAACTTTATGTCCCAAAATGCATAAAACAGAATTTTTAAGAGTAAGAATGGTCATAACAATGAATACAACTAGAAATATGCATTGTGGGACAGCTAAAAGAAGAATGAGATGCATAAATACCTTGTTTCTCATTCATTGGAAGACACCGTTAATCAACCAAATCCAATATACCAAATAGAAGAATCTGGAACTAAAATGAGTCTCATGAAAATCAGAAAAGGAAATTCATGTTCCCAAATTCAAAAACAAGAGTATTAAAGAGTAAGAATGGTCATAACAATGAATACCACTAGAAATATGCACAGTGGGACACCTAAATGTGGAATGAGAAGCATAAATACATTGCTTCTCCTTCATTGGGAGACACCGTTAATCAACCAAATCCAATAGACTAAAAAGAGGAATCTGGAACTGAAATGGGTCACATGAAGATCAGAAAATGAACTTCTAGTCCCCAAATGCATAAAACATAATTTTATAGAGTAAGAATGGTCAAAACAATGAATACCAGTAGAAATATGCTTTGTGTGACTCCTAAATGAGGAATGAGAAGCATAAATGCATTGTTTCTCATTCATTGGGAGACACCGTAAATCAACCAAATCCGATAGACAACAAAGTGGAATCTGGAACTAAAATGAGTCCCATGAAGACCAGAAAATGAACTTCATGCTCCCAAATACATTAAACATAATTTTAAAAAGTAAGAATAGTCATAACCATGAATACCACTAGATATATGCATTATGGGACACCTAAATGAGGAATGAGCAGCATAAATACATTGCTTCTCATTCATTGGGAGACACCGTAAATCAACCAAATCCGATAGACAACAAAGTGGAATCTGGAACTGAAATGAGTCCAATGAAGATCAGAAAATGAACTTCATGTCTCCAAATTCATAAAACAGTATTTTAAAGAGTAAGAATGGTCATAACAATGAATACCACTAGAAATATCCATTGTTTGACACGTAAATGAAGAATGAGAAATATAAATACTTTGTTTCTCATTCATTGGGAGATACCATTAATCAACCAAATCCAATAGACCAAAAAATTGAATAGGGAACTAAAATGAGTCTCATTAAGATCAGAAAATGAACTTCTAGTCCCCAAAGGCATAAAACATTATTTTAAAGAGTAATAATTGTCATAACAATAAATGGCACTAGAAATATGCATTGCGGGACGCCTAAATGAGGAATGAGAAGCATAAATACATTGATTCTCATTCATTTGGATACACCGTCAATCAACCAAATCCGATAGAAATAAAAAGTGGAATCTGGAACTAAAATAAGTCCCATGAAGACCAGAAAATGAAGTTCATGTCCCCAAATTCATTAAACATAATTTTAAAGAGTAAAAATAGTCATAACAATGAATTCCAATAGAAATATGCATTGTGGGACACCTAAATGAGGAATGAGCAAAATAAATGCATTGCTTCTCATTCTTTGGTAGACACCGTTAATCAACCAAATCCAATACATTATAAAGAGGAATCTGGAACTGAATTGAGTCCAATGAAGATAAAAATGGAACTTCATGTCCCTAAATTCATAAAACAGAATATTAAAAAGTACGAATTATCAGAACAATGTTTACCACTAGAAATATGCATTGTGGGACACCTAAATGAAGAATGAGAAGCATAAATACATTGTTTCACATTCATTGGGAGACACCGTCAATCAACCAAATCCAATAGACCTTAAAGTGAAATCTGGAACTAAAATGAGTTCCATGAAGATCAGAAAATGAACTTCTTGTCCTCAAATGCATAAAACATAATTTTAAAGAGTAAGAATGGTCATAACAATGAATACCACTAGAAATATGCACTGTGGGACACCTAAGTGAGGAATTAGAAGCATAAATAAATTGATTCTCATTAATTGGGAGACACCGTTAATCAACCAAATCAAATAGACTAAAAAGTGGAATCTGGAACAAAAATGAGTCCATGAAGATCATAAAAGAAACTTCATATCCCAAAATGCATAAAACAGAATTTTTAAGAGTAAGAATGGTCATAACAATGAATACAACTAGAAATATGCATTGTGGGACTCCTAAAAGAAGAATGAGATGCATAAATACTTTGTTTCTCATTCATTGGAAGACACCGTTAATCAACCAAATCCAATATACCAAATAGAAGAATCTGGAACTAAAATGAGTCTCATGAAAATCAGAAAAGGAACTTCATGTCCAAAATTCATAAAACAGAATATTAAAGAGTAAGAATGGTCATGACGATGAATACCACTAGAAATATGCACTGTGAGACACCTAAATGAGGAATGAGAAGCATAAATACATTGCTTCTCATTCATTGGGAGACACCGTTAATCACCCAAATCCAATAAACTAAAAGGAGGAATCTGGAACTGAAATGAGTCCAATGAAGATCAGAAAATAAACTTCTTGTCCCCAAATGCAGAAACATTAATTTTATAGAGTAAGAATGGTCATAACGATGAATACCACTAGAAATATGCATTGTGTGACTCCAAAATGAGGAATGAGAATTATTAATACATTGTTTCTCATTCGTTGGGAGACACCATCAATCAACCAAACCCAATAGACAAAAAAGTGGAATCTGGAAATAAAATGAGTCACATGAAGACCAGAAAATGAACTTCATGTCCCCAAATACATTAAACAGAATTTTAAAGAGTAAGAATGGTCATAACAATGAATACCACTAGAAATATGCATTGTTGGACACCTAAATGAGGATTGAGAAACATAAATACTTTGTTTCTCATTCATTGGGAGATACCGTTAGTCTACCAAATCCAATAGACTAAAAAGAGGAATCTGGAACTGAAATGAGTCCAATGAAGATCAGAAAATGAACTTGATGTCCCCAAAGGCATAAAACATTTTTTTAAAGAGTAATAATGGTCATAACAATGAATACCACTAGAAATATGCATTGTGGGACGCCTAAATGAGGAATGGGAAGCATAAATACATTGTTTCTCATTCATTAGGAGACACCGTCAATCAACCAAATCCGATAGACAAAAAAATGGAATCTGGAACTAAAATGAGTCCCATGAAGACCAGAAAATGAAGTTCATGTCCCCAAATTCATTAAACATAATTTTAAAGAGTAAGAATAGTCATAACAATGAATACCAATAGAAATATGAATTGTGGGACATCTAAATGAGGAATGAGCAACATAAATGCATTGCTTCTCATTCCTTGGGTTAATCAACAAAATCCAATACACTAAAAAGAGGAATCTGGAACTGAAATGAGTCCAATGAAGATAAAAATGGAACTTCATGTCCTGAAATTCATAAAACAGAATATTAAAGAGTAAGAATTGTCAGAACAATGAATACCACTAGAAATATACATTGTTGGACACCTAAATGAGGAATGAGAAACATAAATACTTTGTTTCTCTTTCATTGGGAGATACCGTTAATCAACCAAATCCAATAGTCCCATGATGATACGAGGATCACCTCTCCCCCGGATTACACTTCGAAGTTGGTCTGGATAAACTTTGAACTCAATTGAGCTACTAGCTCTCAAGAACAAAGGAATGATCGTTATGTCGCACAAGGGATGCGGAAGGCCCTTGATATTCCAAACCTCAGCAGTCCTAAGATATGACTCACTTAGACGACCGAAGAGGGGGTTGTTGTTTGGATATGACTCACCAAGCTACATGGGTTTATTCACAAGGAACAACACAGATTCACTCTCCAAGACAATCACAGTGACCAAACTTAACTTCTTATTCATTCAATGGTTTCCGAAATACATATATAGTGTTTGTGTTTCAGAAAAAAAGATAAGACAACACAGAAAACAACACATTAATGAAGTAAAGACTTAACTGAATTGATTCCATGTTGACTGACTCTTCATCTGATGTGAACACGCGGCTTAGACTGTTTACATGTAATACACTTCCTACAGATCCTTTCAACAACCTTTGCAAATGTGGCCAATAGAAGTGTTCTTGCACTACCTTCAGAGTCTTTGTTATACCAAAATACCCCATCAATCCTTCTCCATGGGCTTCCCTTACAAGCAATTCTCTCAAAGAACAGTTAGGAATGCATAAGCAATTTGTATAAAACAAGTAACCATCATTCCTATAGAACTTGCCACTTGCGGTTCTAGAACAAGCAAGAAGTGGTTCTTTGAAGTCTAGATCAGACTCGTACAACTCCCTAACCTGCTCAAATCCAAGAAACTTAGAATCTAGAGTAGAGATGAGCACATACCTTCGAGACAAACCATCAGCCACAACATTTTCTTTACCTTTCTTGTACCGAATGACATAGGGAAAGGTTTCAATGAATTCTATCCATCTGGCATGTCTTTTATTGAGCTTGTGCTGTCCTTTCAAGTTCTTGAGCTTCTCATGATCAGTATGCGCTACAAACTCTTTATGTCAAAGATAATGTTGCCAAGTTTGCAAAGCTCTCACCAGTGCATAAAGTTCCTTGTCATATGTTGGGTAATTGAGAGTGGCTCCTCCTAGCTTCTAACTAAAGTAAGCAATCGGTTTCCTATCCTGTATCAAGACAGCACCAATTCCAACTCCTGAGGTATCACACTCAATCTCAAAAGTTTTCAGGAAATCAGGCAAAACAAGAAGATGTGCATTCGTAAGCTTCCCTTTCAAAGTCTGAAATGAGTCTTCTTGTGCTTGCTCCCACTTGAATCCTACATTTTTCTTGATGACTTCTGTAAGAGGGGCTGCTATTGTGCTGAAGTCCTTCACAAACCTTCTGTAGAATCCCGCAAGGCCATGAAAACTTCTGACCTCTCCTACGGTTTTCGGACTTTGCCATTCCCTTATAGCTTTAACCTTTTCCTAATCCACTTTAATGCCATCTGCACTGAAAACAAAACCCAAAAAACAAGATTATCTGTCCCAAAAGTGCATTTCTTCAAGTTAGCATAGAGTTTTTCCTTCCTAAGCACTCCTAAAACCGATTTTAGATGATCAATGTGCTCACTAAGTGTTTTCCTGTAGACAAGTATGTCATCAAAGTACACTACAACAAAAAGTCCTATGAAAGCTCTCAGGACATGATTCATCAATCTCTTGAAAGTACTAGGTGCATTGCTTAAACCAAAAGGCATAACTAACCATTCATACAAACCTAGCTTAGTTTTGAAAGTGGTTTTCCATTCCTCCCCTTCCTTCATCCTAATTTGATGATATCCACTTTTCAAATAAATTTTAGAAAAGATGCATGATCCATGAAGTTCATCTAACATATCATCTAATCTAGGGATGGGATGTCTGTACTTAACTGTTATGTTGTTGATTGCTCTACAATCCACACACATACGCCAACTGCCATCTTTCTTGGGCACAAGGAGAACTGGAACTGCGCATGGACTCGTGCTTTTTCTGATGTATCCTTTCTCCATGAGCTCATTGATTTGTTTTTGCAGCTCTTTAGTTTCAACAGGATTTGTCATGTATGCTGGTCTGTTTGGAAGAGAAGCGCCTCGTACGAAAACAATCTGGTGGTCAATGCCTCTGATTGGAGGTAGTCCATCCGGGTTTTCATCAGGAAACACATCCCTAAAACCTTGAAAAAGAGATTCAAACTCACTTGGAAGCTCCAGTGCATTGTTAGAAGAATACATTAGTGTTTCTTCCCTTGGTGTTCAAAGGTGTGACGGTTTGTGTACCCATCATGTATGACCCATTTGTCATATTGCCAAGGCCTTCCTAAAAGAATGTGACCGGCCTCCATAGGTAGAACGGCGCAAAGGATCTCATCCCTGTATCTTCCAATGGTGATTGGAACTAGGACTTGGTTGCTTACCTTCATCTCTCCTGTTTCATTAAGCCACTGAAGAGAATAGGGCCGAGGGTGTTTTCTCATACTCAAGCCGAGTTTCTTAACCATTGTCTCGCTAGCCACGTTGGTACAGCTGCCTCCATCCACGATCAGGCTACATACTTTGTCATTGACATAGCATCTAGTGTGAAAGAGGTTCTCTCTCTGCTCATGCTCCTTGGGTTTAAGTTGTGCACTCAAGGTTCTTCTAGTAACCAAAAGTTCACCATGAGCAGGATAATCTATTAGCTCTTCCTCAGAATCTGTTTACAGCTACTCGTCCTCAGATTCTATGTCACCGTTCTCCAGAACAATCATGACCCTCTTGTTGGTGCAGTCCTTAGCATAGTGTCCAAGCCCTTGGCATTTGAAGCACCTCATATCCGTGGATCGTGCAGTAGGTGCTTCCGCCTTTTCCTTGGCACTACTAGAAGATGAATTAGTTTTAAAATCAGAAATAGATTTGGTTAGAGCTTTACCCTTGTCTTGGTAGCTAGCAACCGGTGTGTAAGTGTATTTGGGTTGACTCCTTCTCTTAACCTGCTGCTCAACCAAGATCGCTTTGTGTAGCATCTCTTCTAGGCAGTCATACTCTTGCATCTCCAACCTGTCTTGGATGTCACAGTTGAGTCCTCCTAGAAACCTAGCCATTGTTGCCTCCAGATCTTCATCAGCATCTGCTTTGATCATTAGCGTCTCCATCTCTTGGAAGTAATCCTCAACGCTCTTAGTTCCTTGAACTAATCTCCTAAGTCTCTGATGCAAGTCTCGGTTGTAGTGACTGGGCACAAAACGCTTTCTCATGAGAGTGACCATCTCATCCCATGTAGCTACGGGTCTTTCACCTATTCTCCTCCTGTTGGTCACAATTTGATCCCACCAGTTAATAGCATAACCATAGAACTCTGTTGCGGGCAACCTTACCTTTTTAAGTTCGGAATAGTTCTGGCAATCAAAGACCAGTTCTATCTTCTTTTCCCACTCTAGGTAAGCATCTGGATCGTTTTTACCATGGAAGGACGGAGTTTTTAACTTAAGGCCACCTAGGTTATCATCTTGTCTTCCCCGGGTCTTTCTAGGCCGTCTGGTCCTTCATTGGCTATCACTAGAAGAGTGTTCATAGAACTCTTCATTGGCTCTGGAACGCCTTTGTGCGGTTCGTGATCTACCAGTTGCTCCCTCTGGTGGTGGTCTGGTTTGGGTGTCCTCTTGGACCCGATCAAGTCGAACGTTGATCTCCTCAAGTTCTGATCTCATCATTCTTTTCATTTCTCCCATCAAGGCCCTCATTTGTATTCTAGAAAGGCCAACGTTCTGATTTCTCTCCTGTTCATCATTGCTTCGATCGGACATTTTTTTCCTACGAACAAGAACAAACAAGTTAAAGAAACAGAAACTCTTCAACGGCCGATCCAAACTCTTCAACGGCTGGTTCTCCCTTGTGGATTTTCCTGCAAGCACTTAAACAAACGAGTTAATCAAAACCCTCTTCCTCACAGGTGTTTATCCCTTGGTGAAATCTCAAGAGTCCAATAGAACAAATCTGTCAAACCCAATGAATCTATCCAAACAACCAAAGTCGATGAAGGGGTAGATAGATAGATTGCAAGATTTTTGGTTCTGGATGATTAACCAACCCTTGAAACCGATTTCTCCTGGTTCCTTAAACAATTTTCTTTTGTTTACTCTCCTTTTTTTTTGAATATCAGGCGGCTCACCCAGAGAACAGATAGACAGAAAAGAACTTTTTTTTTTTTTTTTTGATTGAAGAAGATGAAGAGGTGAGAAAGATGGATCGAAATAGATACCAAACTTCAAAGTGGGCTCTGATACCACTTGATACGAGGATCACCTCTCCCACGGAATACATTTCGAAGTTGGTCTGGATAAACTTTGAACTCATGAGCTACTAGCTCTCAAGAACAAAGAAATGGATCGTTAGGTCACACAAGGGATGCGGAAGGCCCTTGATATTCCAAACCTCAGCAGTCCTAAGATATGACTCACTTAGACGACCGAAGAGGGGGTTGTTGTTTGGATAAGACTCACCAAGCAACAGGGGTTTGTTCACAAGGAACAACAGAGATTCACTCTCCAAGACAATCACAATGAACAAACATAACTTCTTATTCATTCAATGGTTTCCGAAATACATATATAGTGTTTGTGTTTTAGAAAACAAGAGAAGACAACATGGCAAACAACACATTAATGATGTAAAGACTTGACTGAATTGATTCCATGTTGACTGACTCTTCATCTGATGTGAACACGCGGCCTGGGTGCTATGCGAATCGCCATTTAGGAAAGTCCACCTAAATCTTCATGAAATCTTACTAAAACGTCGATTTTATGAAGGGTTTCCCCAATCCTGTTTGAACCTTACTAAAGTCGTGTGTTGCACATCTTCCTCCTTAAGGTTGAACTGAACATTGGCAGAACTAAGTAAAGAACTTAGCGTTTGAGACAGCTGCCTGGTCCGCGCCCTGGTCATAGCTCCGACCAGTACTTGCAAAGCATCCTCAGCTACAAGCTCCACACCTTCTGGTCCATGCTCTTCCACGGCCTTAAGCGCAGCTTCAGGTTCCGGTTCAAGCTCTCCATCCTTGGTGCCATCCATGATCACATCACATGAAGATCAGAAAATGAACTTCTTGTCCCCAAAGACATAAAACATTATTTTAAAGAGTAAGAATGGTCATAACAATGAATACCACTAGAAATATGCATTGTGGGACGCCTAAATGAGGAATGAGAAGCATAAATACATTGTTTCTCATTCATTAGGAGACACCGTCAATCAATCAAATCCGATAGACAAATAACTGGAATCTGGAACTAAAATGAGTCCCACGAAGACCAGAAAATAAAGTTCATGTCCCCAAATTCATTAAATATAATTTTAAAGAGTAAGAATAGTCATAACAATGAATACCACTAGAAATATGCATTGTGGGACACCTAAATGAGGAATGTGCAGCATAAATGCATTGCTTCTCATTCCTTGGGAGACACCGTTAATCAACCAAATCCAATACACTAAAAAGAGGAATATGGAACTGAAATGAGTCCAATGAATATAAAAAAAGAAACTTCATGCCCCTAAATTCATACAACATAATATTAAAGAGTAAGAATGGTCATAACAATGTATACCACTAGAAATATGCATTGTGGGACACCTAAATGAAGAATTTGAAGCATAAATACATTTTTTCTCATTCATTAGGAGACACCGTCAATCAACCAAATCCAATAGACCTTAAAGTGGAATCTGGAACTAAAATGAGTCCCATGAAGATCAGAAAATGAACTTCTTGTCCTCAAATGCATAAAACGTAATTTTAAAGAGTAAGAATGATCATAACAATAAATATCACTAGAAATATGCATTGTGGGACGCCTAAATGAGGTTTGAGCAGCATAAAAACATTGCTTCTCATTCATTGGGAGACACCATTAATCAACCAAATCCAATAGAGTAAAAAGAAGAATCTGGAACTGAAATGAGTCCAATGAAGATCAGAAAATGAACTTCATGTCCTTAAATTCATAAAACAGAATATTAAAGAGTAAGAATGGTCATAACAATGAATACCACAAGAAATATGCATCCTCAAATTCATAAAACAGAATATTAAAGAGTAAGAATGGTCATAACAATGAATACCACTAGAAATATGAATTTTTGGACACCTAAATGAAGAATGACAAACAAAAATACTTTATTTCTCATTCATTTGGAGACACCGTTAATCAACCAAATCCAATATACCAAAAAGAAAAATCTGGAACTAAAATGAGTCTCATGAAGATCCGAAAAGGAACTTCATCTCCCCAAATTCAAAAAACAGAATATTGAAGAGTAAGAAAGGTCATAACAATGAATACCACTAGAAATATGCACTGTGGGACACCTAAATGAGGGATGAGAAGCAAAAATACATTGCTTCTCATTCATTGGGAGACACCGTTAATCAACCAAATCCAATAGACTAAAAAGAGAAATCTGGAACTGAAATGAGTCCATGAAGATCAGAAAATGAACTTCTTGTCCCCAAAAGCATAAAACATAATTTTAAAGAGTAAGAATGGTCATAACGATGAATACTACTAGAAATATGCTTTGTGGGACGCCTAAATGAGCATTGAGAGGCATAAATACGTTGTTTCTCATTTATTAGGAGACACTGTCTATCAACCAAATCCTATAGACAGAAAAGCGGAATCTGGAACTAAAATGAGTCCCAAGAAGATCAGAAAAGGAACTGCATGTCCCAAAATTCATAAAACATAATATTAAAGAGTAACAATGGTCATAACAATGAATACCACTAGAAATATGCATTGTGGGATGCCTAAATGTGGAATGAGAAGCATAAATACATTGCTTCTCATTCATTGGGAGACACCGTTAATCAACCAAATCCAATAGACTAAAAAGAGGAATCTGGAACTGAAATGAGTCCCATGAAGATCAGAAAATGAACTTATTTTCCCCAAATACATTCAACATAATTTTAAAGAGTAAGAATAGTCATAACAATGAATACCACTAGAAATATGCATTGTGGGACCCCTAAATGAGGAATGAGAAGCACAAATACATTGTTTTTCATTCATTGAGAGACACAGACAATCAATCAAATCCAATAGACAGAAAAGTGGAATCTGGAACTAAAATGGGTCCCATGAAGATTAGAAATGAAAATTCATGTCCCAAAATTCATAAAACATAAAATTAAAGAGTAACAATGGTTATAACAATGAATACCACTAGAAATATGCATTGTGGGATGCCAAAATGAGGAACGAGAACCATAAATACATGGCTTCTCATTCATTGGGAGAAACCGTTAATCAACCAAATCCAATAAACTAAAAAGAGGAATCTGGAATTGAGATGAGTCCCATGAAGATCAGAAAATGAACTTCTTTACCCTAACTTTAAACATAATTTTTAAGAGTAAGAATAGTCATAACAATGAATACCACTAGAAATATGCATTGTGGGACGCCTAAATGAGGAATGAGAAGCATAAATACATTGTTTCTCATTCATTGAGAGACACAGTCAATCAACCCAATCCAATAGACAGAAAAGTGGAATCTGGAACTAAAATGAGTCCCATGAAGATTAGAAAAGGAACTTCATGTCCCAAAATTCATAAAACATAAAATTAAAGAGTAACAATGGTCATAACAATGAATACCACTAGAAATATGCATTGTGGGATGCCTAAATGTGGAATGAGAAGCATAAATACATTGCTTGTCAATCATTGGGAGACACCGTTAATCAACCAAATCCAATAGACTAAAAAGAGGAATCTGGAACTGAAATGAGTCCCATGAAGATCAGAAAATGAACTTATTTTCCCCAAATACATTAAACATAATTTTAAAGAGTAAGAATAGTCAAAACAATGAATACCACTTGAAATATGCTTTGTGGGACGCCTAAATGAGCATTGAGAGACATAAATACGTTGTTTCTCATTTATTGGGAGACACTGTCTATCAACCAAATCCTATAGACAGAAAAGCGGAATCTGGAACTAAAATGAGTCCCATGAAGATCAGAAAAGGAACTTCATGTCCCAAAATTCATAAAACATAATATTAAAGAGTAACAATGGTCATAACAATGAATACCACTAGAAATATGCATTGTGGGATGCCAAAATAAGGAACGAGAACCATAAATACATTGCTTCTCATTCATTGGGAGAAACCGTTAATCAACCAAATCCAATAAACTAAAAAGAGGAATCTGGAATTGAGATGAGTCCCATGAAGATCAGAAAATGAACTTCTTTACCCCAACTTTAAACATAATTTTAAAGAGTAAGAATAGTCATAACAATGAATACCACTAGAAATATGCATTTTGGGACGCCTAAATGAAGAATGAGAATCATAAATACATTGTTTCTCATTCATTGAGAGACACCGTCAATCAACCAAATCGAATTAACTAAAAAGTAAAATCTGGAACTAAAATGAGACCCATGAACACTAGAAAAGGAACTTCATGTCCCCAAATTCGTTAAACAAAATAATAAAGAGTAAGAATTGTTAGAACAATGAATAGCACTAGATATATGCTTTGTGGTACTCTTAAATGAGGAATGAGAAGCATAAATACATTGTTTCTCATTCATTGAGAGACACAGTCAATCAACCCAATCCAATAGACAGAAAAGTGGAATCCGGAACTAAAATGAGTCCCATGAAGATTAGAAAAGGAACTTCATGTCCCAAAATTCATAAAACATAAAATTAAAGAGTAACAATGGTCATAACAATGAATACCACTAGAAATATGCAATGTGGGATGCCTAAATGAGGAATGAGAAGCATAAATACATTGTTTCTCATTCATTGGGAGACACAGTCAATCAACCAAATCCGATAGACAAAAAAGTGGAATCTGGAAAATGAGTCCCATGAACACCCGAAATTGAACTGCATGTCCCCAAATACATTAAACAAAATTTTAACAAGTAAGAATAATCATAACAATGAATACCACTTGAAATATGCATTGTGGGACACCTAAATGAGGAATGAGCAGCATAAATATATTGTTTTTCATTCATTGGGAAACACCGTTAATCAACCAAATCCAATAGACTAAAAAGAGGAATCTGGAACGGAAATGAGTCCAATGAAGATCAGAAAATGAACTTCATGTCTCCAAATTCATAAAACAGAATTTTAAAGAGTAACAATGGTCATAACAATGAATACCACTAGATATATGCATTGTGGGATGCCTAAATGAGGAATGAGAAGCATAAATACATTGGTTCTCATTCATTGGGAGACACAGTCAATCAACCAAATCCGATAGACAAAAAAGTGGAATCTGGAACTAAAATGAGTCCCATGAAGACACTAAATGGAACTTCATGTCCCTAAATACATTAAACATAATTTTAAAGAGTAAGAATAGTCATAACAATGAATACCACTAGAAATATGCATTGTGGGAAGCCTAAATGAGGAATGAGCAGCATAAATACATTGCATCTCATTTATTGGGAGACACCGTTAATCAATCAAATCCAATAGACTAAAAAGAGGAATCTGGAACTGAAATGAGTCAAATGAAGATCAGAAAATGAACTTCATGTCTCCAAATTCATAAAACACAATTTTAAAGAGTAAGAATGGTCATAACAATGAATACCACTAGAAATATGCATTGTTGGACACCTAAATGAGGAATGAGAAACATAAATACTTTGTTTCTCATTCATTGGGAGATACCGTTAATCAACCAAATCAAATAGACCAAAAAGTGGAAGATGGAACTATAATGAGTCCCATGAAGATCAGAAAATAAATTTCTTGTCTCCAAAGGCATAAAACATTATTTTAAAGATTAAGAATGGTAATAACAATGAATACCACTAGAAATATGCATTGTGGGACGCCTAAATGAGGAATGAGAAGCATAAATACATTGTTTCTTATTCATTGGGAGACACTGTCAATCAACCAAATCCAATAGACAAAAAAGTGTAATCTGGAACTAAAATGAGTCCCGTGAAGACCAGAAAATAAAGGTCATGTCCCCAAATTCATTAAACATAATTTTAAAGAGTAATAATAGTCATAACAATGAATACCAATAGAAATATGCATTGTGGGACGCCTAAATGAAGAATGAGCAGCATAAATACATTGCCTCTCATTCATTGGGAGACACCGTTAGTCAACCAAATCCAATAGACTAAAAAGAGGAATCTGGAACTGAAATGAGTCCAATTGAGATCAGAAAATGAATTTCATGTCCCTAAATTCATAAAACATAATATTAAAGAGTAAGAATGGTCATAACAATGTATACCACTAGAAATATGCATTGTGGGACGCCTAAATGAGGAATGAGAAGCATAAATACATTGTTTCTTATTCATTGGGAGACACCGTCAATCAACCAAATCCAATAGACAAAAAAGTGTAATCTGGAACTAAAATGAGTCCCGTGAAGACCAGAAAATAAAGTTCATGTCCCCAAATTCATTAAACATAATTTTAAAGAGTAATAATAGTCATAACAATGAATACCAATAGAAATATGCATTGTGGGACGCCTAAATGAGGAATGAGCAGCATAAATACATTGCCTCTCATTCATTGGGAGACACCGTTAGTCAACCAAATCCAATAGACTAAAAAGAGGAATCTGGAACTGCAATGAGTCCAATTGAGATCAGAAAATGAACTTCATGTCCCTAAATTCATAAAACATAATATTAAAGAGTAAGAATGGTCATAACAATGTATACCACTAGATATATGCATTGTCGGACACCTAAATGAAGAATTAGAAGCATAAATACATTGTTTCTCATTCATTGGGAGACACAGTCAATATATAGCAAATCCAATAGACCTTAAAGTGGAATCTGGAACTAAAATGAGTCCCATGAATATCAGAAAATAAACTTCTTATCCTCAAATGCATAAAACATAATTTTAAAGAGTAAGAATGATCATAACAATGAATATCACTAGAAATATGCATTGTGGGACGCCTAAATGAGGTATGAGCAGCATAAATACATTGCTTCTCATTCATTGGGAGACACCGTTAATCAACCAAATCTAATAGAGTAAAAAGAGGAATCTGGAACTGAAATGAGTCCAATGAAGATCAGAAAATGAACTTCATGTCCTCAAATTCATAAAACAGAATATTAAGAATGTCATAACAATGAATACCACAAGAAATATGCATCCTCAAATTCATAAAACAGAATATTAAAGAGTAAGAATGGTCATAACAATGAATACCACTAGAAATATGCATTGTTGGACACCTAAATGAAGAATGAGAAACAAAAATACTTTATTTCTCATTCATCGGGAGACACCGTTAATCAACCAAATCCAATATACCAAAAAGAAGAATCTGGAACTAAAATGAGTCTCATGAAGATCAGAAAAGGAACTTCATGTCCTAAAATTCATAAAACAGAATATTAAAGAGTAAGAATAGTCATAACGATGAATACCACTAGAAATATGCACTATAGGACACCAAAATGAGGAATGAGAAGCATAAATACATTGCTTCTCATTCATTGGGAGACACTGTTAATCAACCAAATCCAATAGACTAAAAAGAGGAATCTGGAACTGAAATGAGTCCCATCTAGATCAGAAAATGAACTTCTTGTCCCCAAAAGCATAAAACATAATTTTAAAGAGTAAGAATGGTCATAACGATGAATACCACAAGAAATATGCATTGTGGGGCGCTTAAATGAGGAATTAGAGACATAAATACATTGTTTCTCATTCATTGGGAGACACTGTCAATCAACAAAATCCAATAGACAGAAAAGTGGAATCTGGAACTAAAATGAGTCCCAAGAAGATCAGAAAAGGAACTGCATGTCCCAAAATTCATAAAACATAATATTAAAGAGTAACAATGGTCATAACAATGAATACCACTAGAAATATGCATTGTGGGATGCCTAAATGTGGAATGAGAAGCATAAATACATTGCTTCTCATTCATTGGGAGACACCGTTAATCAACCAAATCCAATAGACTAAAAAGAGGAATCTGGAACTGAAATGAGTCCCATGAAGATCAGAAAATGAACTTATTTTCCCCAAATACATTAAACATAATTTTAAAGAGTAAGAATAGTCATAACAATGAATACCACTAGAATATGCATTGTGGGACGCCTAAATGAGGAATGAGAAGCACAAATACATTGTTTTTCATTCATTGAGAGACACAGACAATCAATCAAATCCAATAGACAGAAAAGTGGAATCTGGAACTAAAATGAGTCCCATGAAGATTAGAAATGGAACTTCATGTCCCAAAATTCATAAAACATAAAATTAAAGAGTAACAATGGTCATAACAATGAATACCACTAGAAATATGCATTGTGGGATGCCAAAATAAGGAACGAGAACCATAAATACATTGCTTCTCATTCATTGGGAGAAACCGTTAATCAACCAAATCCAATAAACTAAAAAGAGGAATCTGGAATTGAGATGAGTCCCATGAAGATCAGAAAATGAACTTCTTTACCCCAACTTTAAACATAATTTTAAAGAGTAAGAATAGTCATAACAATGAATACCACTAGAAATATGCATTGTGGGACGTCTAAATGAGGAATGAGAAGCATAAATACATTGTTTCTCATTCATTGAGAGACACAGTCAATCAACCAAATCCAATAGACTAAAAAGAGGAATCTGGACCAGAAAGGAGTCCAATGAAGACCAGAAAATGAACTTCATGTCTCCATATTCATAAAACAGAATTTTAAAGAGTAAGAATGGTCATAACTATGAATACCACTAGAAATAGGCATTGTTGGACACCTAAATGAGGAATGAGAAACAGAAATACTTTGTTTCTCATTCATTGGGAGATACCGTTAATCAACCAAATAATAGACCAAAAAGTGGAAGATTGAACTAAAATGAGTCCCATGAAGATCAGAAAATGAACTTCTTGTCCCCAAAGGCATAAAACATTATTTTAAAGAGTAAGAATGGTCATAACAACGAATACCACTAGAAATATGCATTGTGGGACGCCTAAATGAGGAATGAGAAGCATAAATACATTGTTTCTTATTCATTGGGAGACACCGTCAACCAACCAAATCCAATAGAAAAAAAAGTGTAATCCGGAACTAAAATGAGTCTCGTGAAGACCAGAAAATAAAGTTCATGTCCCCAAATTCATTAAACATAATTTTAAAGAGTAATAATAGTCATAACAATGAATACCAATAGAAATATGCATTGTGGGACGCCTAAATAAAGAATGAGCAGCATAAATACTTTGCCTCTCATTCATTGGGAGACACCGTTAGTCAACCAAATCCAATAGGCTAAAAAGAGGAATCTGGAACTGAAATGAGTCCAATTGAGATCAGAAAATGAATTTCATGTCCCTAAATTCATAAAACATAATATTAAAGAGTAAGAATGGTCATAACAATGTATACCACTAGAAATATGCATTGTGGGACGCCTAAATGAGGAATGAGAAGCATAAATACATTGTTTCTTATTTATTGGGAGACACCGTCAATCAACCAAATCCAATAGACAAAAAAGTGTAATCTGGAACTAAAATGAGTCCCGTGAAGACCAGAAAATAAAGTTCATGTCCCCAAATTCATTAAACATAATTTTAAAGAGTAATAATAGTCATAACAATGAATAACAATAGAAATATGCATTGTGGGACGCCTAAATGAGGAATGAGCAGCATAAATACATTGCCTCTCATTCATTGGGAGACACCGTTAGTCAACCAAATCCAATAGACTAAAAAGAGGAATCTGGAACTGAAATGAGTTCAATTGAGATCAGAAAATGAACTTCATGTTCCTAAATTCATAAAACATAATATTAAAGAGTAAGAATGGTCATAACAATGTATACCACTAGATATATGCATTGTCGGACACCTAAATGAAGAATTAGAAGCATAAATACATTGTTTCTCATTCATTGGGAGACACCGTCAATATATAACAAATCCAATAGACTTTAAAGTGGAATCTGGAACTAAAATGAGTCCCATGAATATCAGAAAATAAACTTCTTATCCTCAAATGCATAAAACATAATTTTAAAGAGTAAGAATGATCATAACAATGAATATCACTAGAAATATGCATTGTGGGACGCCTAAATGAGGAATGAGCAGCATAAAAACATTGCTTCTCATTCATTGGGAGACACCGTTAATCAACCAAATCCAATAGACTAAAAAGAGGAATCTGGAACTGAAATGAGTCCAATGAAGATCAGAAAATGAACTTCATGTCCTCAAATTCATAAAACAGAATATTAAGAATGTCATAACAATGAATACCACAAGAAATATGCATCCTCAAATTCATAAAACAGAATATTAAAGAGTAAGAATGGTCATAACAATGAATACCACTAGAAATATGCATTGTTGGACACCTAAATGAAGAATGAGAAACAAAAATACTTTATTTCTCATTCATCGGGAGACACCGTTAATCAACCAAATCCAATATACCAAAAAGAAGAATCTGGAACTAAAATGAGTCTCATGAAGATCAGAAAAGGAACTTCATGTCCTAAAATTCATAAAACAGAATATTAAAGAGTAAGAATAGTCATAACGATGAATACCACTAGAAATATGCACTGTGGGACACCAAATTAGGAATGAGAAGGATAAATACATTGCTTCTCATTCATTGGGAGACACTGTTAATCAACCAAATCAAATAGACTAAAAAGAGGAATCTGGAACTGAAATGAGTCCCATCTAGATCAGAAAATGAACTTCTTGTCCCCAAAAGCATAAAACATAATTTTAAAGAGTAAGAATGGTCATAACGATGAATACCACAAGAAATATGCATTGTGGGGCGCTTAAATGAGGAATTAGAGGCATAAATACATTGTTTCTCATTCATTGGGAGACACTGTCAATCAACAAAATCCAATAGACAGAAAAGTGGAATCTGGAACTAAAATGAGTCCCATGAAGATCAAAAAAGGAACTGCATGTCCCAAAATTCATAAAACATAATATTAAAGAGTAACAATGGTCATAACAATGAATACCACTAGAAATATGCATTGTGGGATGCCTAAATGTGGAATGAGAAGCATAAATACATTGCTTCTCATTCATTGGGAGACACCGTTAATCAACCAAATCCAATAGACTAAAAAGAGTAATCTTGAACTGAAATGAGTCCTATGAAGATCAGAAAATGAACTTATTTTCCCCAAATACATTAAACATAATTTTAAAGAGTAAGAATAGTCATAACAATGAATACCACTAGATATATGCATTGTGGGACGCCTAAATGAGGAATGAGAAGCACAAATACATTGTTTCTCATTCATTGAGAGACACAGACAATCAATCAAATCCAATAGACAGAAAAGTGGAATCTGGAACTAAAATGAGTCCCATGAAGATTAGAAATGGAACTTCATGTCCCAAAATTCATAAAACATAAAATTAAAGAGTAACAATGGTCATGACAATGAATACCACTAGAAATATGCATTGTGGGATGCCAAAATAAGGAACGAGATCCATAAATACATTGCTTCTCATTCATTGGGAGAAACCGTTAATCAACCAAATCCAATAAACTAAAAAGAGGAATCTGGAATTGAGATGAGTCCCATGAAGATCAGAAAATGAACTTCTTTACCCCAACTTTAAACATAATTTTAAAGAGTAAGAATAGTCATAACAATGAATATCACTAGAAATATGCATTGTGGGACGCCTAAATAAGGAATGAGAAGAATAAATACATTGTTTCTCATTCATTGAGAGACACAGTCAATCAACCAAATCCAATAGACTAAAAAGAGGAATCTGGACCAGAAATGAGTCCAATGAAGATCAGAAAATGAACTTCATGTCTCCATATTCATAAAACAGAATTTTAAAGAGTAAGAATGGTCATAACTATGAATACCACTAGAAATAGGCATTGTTGGACACCTAAATGAGGAATGAGAAACAGAAATACTTTGTTTCTCATTCATTGGGAGATACCGTTAATCAACCAAATCAAATAGACCAAAAAGTGGAAGATTGAACTAAAATGAGTCCCATGAAGATCAGAAAATGAACTTCTTGTCCCCAAAGGCATAAAACATTATTTTAAAGAGTAAGAATGGTCATAACAACGAATACCACTAGAAATATGCATTGTGGGACGCCTAAATGAGGAATGAGAAGCATAAATACATTGTTTCTCATTCATTAGGAGACACCGTCAATCAACCAAATCCGATAGAAAAAAAAGTTGAATATGGAACTAAAACTAGTCCAATGAAGACCAGAAAATGAAGTTCATGTCCTTAAATTCATAAAACAGAATATTTAAGAGTAAGAATGGTCATAACAATGTATACCTCTAGAAATATACATTGTGGGACACCTAAATGAAGAATGAAAAGCATAAATACATTGTTTCTCATTCATAGGGAGACACCGTCAATTAACCAAATCCAATAGACCTTAAAGTGAAATCTGGAACTAAAATGAGTCCCATGAAAATCGGAAAATGAACTTCTTGTCCTCAAATGCATAAAACATAATTTTAAAGAGTAAGAATGATCATAACAATGATCATCACTAGAAATATGCATTGTGGGACACCTAAATGAGGAATGAGCGGCATAAATACATTGCTTCTCATTCATTGGGAGACACCGTAAATCAACCAAATCCAATAGACTAAAAAGAGGAATCTGGAACTGAAATGAGTCCAATGAAGCTCAGAAAAGGTTGGTTCATCCCACGTTCCGGAGAGGTGGTCGCGGGGTTGGCCTCTTCTCGACTCGGGTGATCCGATCACCAAGTTCCTGCCTCATGGTGCGCATTTCCTCCCGTAAGGAGGTGATCAACTGGACCAGGGTGTCCGGCTGCGGGGTGGTTGAGCTATCTCCCATGGTTCTTGTCGGCGGCTAGGGTCCTTGCAAACGAAGAAAGAAAAGGAAAACTTAGGTCACCACGAAGAAGGAAGAAAGGAAAGACAGGTTGCGTGTATCACAAATAAGGTTAGTTGCAAGATATGTATTTTTTTTTTTTTTTTTGGCTAAATACTATATCGAAAAATTATGCAATGGAACGATATAACCTTGCTGAGGAACTTCAGCTCTGATACCAAATATGATACAAGCACGAGGCTGACTCTCGGCTAGATATCCCTTGGAACCAGGAACCGGAGGTTTAGCATAGCGTGGGGAAAGCGGTGGATCGGTTGAAGAGCTTCTCGTCCAAGGGATCCGTGAAATGGATGAAGGAACCAGGCGATTTGAAGTGTACTAGAAGGGATGCGTGAAGCCCTTGATAAAACACAAGATTTTTCAAGATCTAGGAGGTTCTGGTCTCACTAGGAATCGACAAGAGGCTAGAGCTTAAGCTTTCTTAAGAAAATTCGGTATTTTATTGATAATAAGTTGTAACCAAATTGCACGGCTTCAAGGGGACTTTATATGAGTCCTATCAGCTGGAGACCCTCTAGGGTTCTCAATCTAAATAAATTGCAAGAAAAGAAAAGAAACTCAGCTTATTACATCCGCTGGTACATTTTGAAACGAAAATTAGCTAAGCAAGAAAAGGAAACAAAACAAGATATAAACCGTTAGTCCAATAAAGAATATAATTGACTTGCTTACCTCGCGGATGTGGCCTGGTTGATCTTGTTGCTCTCCTAGGACTCTTGGTCCTCGCATGTGATGGAAAGGACGGTCGCTTGAGTCTTTTGCAGTAGTATAGGCCATGGCTCCCTGAACTCGCGAACCGGTCCAGTCGCTGGGTCGTCCAAAACCTTCCTAGTGTCGGTCCAAATCTGGTCGTAGTTGTCCTTCTTTCGGGGACCCTCCAACACTTTGTCTTGTCCATGCATTTGGTCTTCTTGAGACAGGCCAGTACCTTGGTGTCTTTGCGGGTCGTTCTTCTGGTTGGTTCCTCCCGGCCATTGATCCATTTAAGTGACGAGCTTTTGAATACTTTGGCTGTATTTGTGTTGTAAGACCCTCGCTCGGCTCCTTGTCATAGGACCTTCAAAAATGGCTGGTACGTCCGGGTCGGGTCCTGGGGCCGTCCTTTGGTCAGGTGCCTTGGGTTCTGGTTCCGGCCTCTGGTCGGGTTCTTGGATTTCTCCGGCCGGTCCGACTCGTTGATCCACATCATTCCCTCCTTCTTCAAAAGGTTTTGTCCTCAAAACTGGATCATCTGCAAGAAAAGGGGCTAAGTCAGATACATTCAAGGTGGTAGAAACCTTGAACTCACCTGGTAGGTCTAGTCAGTAAGCGTTGTTGTTGATCTTCTCAAGTATCTTGAAGGGGCCATCTCCTCTTGCTGCTAGCTTGGAGCTTCGTTTAGTTGGGAACCGTTCTTGTCGCATGTGTTGCCAGACCCAATCCCCTGGTTCGAAGATGATCTCCTTCCGTCCCTTGTTGGCTGCGGCCGCGTACTTCTCCGTCCCCTTCTCTATGTTTTCTCTGACCAGAGCATGTATCTTCTTGATGTATGCGGCTTACGCTATCCCCTTCTGGCTGATCTCTTCGGTTGGTGGTAATGGTATTAGGTCCAAGGGCGTAGTGGGGTTGACTCCATAGTCGGTCTCAAAAGGTGACATTTTGGTGGCTGAATGGGATTGATCGATTGTAAGCGAACTCGTCCAGGGGTAGAAAGTGTAGCCAAGTCCTCAGGTTCTTGCCAATGGTTGCGCGAAGTAAGGTAGATAAGGTGTGGTTGACAACTTTGGTTTGGTCGTCTGTCTGAGAGTGGCACGTCGTAGAGTAGAGGAGTTTGGTTCCATGTTTCTTCCATAGGGTTCTCCAGAAATGGCTCAAGAACTTGCTATCTCGGTCAGATACTATGGTCCGCGGTACTCCATGAAGCTTGACTACTTCCTTGAAAAAGAGGTCAGCTGTTTGTGATGCGTCGTGGGACTTGGCACAAGGGATGAAGTGTGCCATCTTGGAGAATCTGTCGACCATCTTGTAAGGACCCTTGGGGGATGCATAGTCTTCTTTCTCTGAACAAGAAGCCCTCGTGAAGGTAGAACTTCCCATGAGGTCCCTTCCCACAATCCTGATAGCTCTCTTTTAGGTCGGGATCGTCTTGGTATAGGTCTTTGATAAGCTCAAAACCTAAGACCTTCGCTTCCATGATCGCAATTAGGGCATGCCACCTAGATAGTGCGTCGGCCACAATGTTTTCTTTCCCTTTCTTGTATTTGATGATGTAAGGGAATGTTTCTAGTCTTCCTCTTAATGTGTTGTTCGGCTTGAATGGCCAGGTGGAACAAGTCCTTGAAGTCCTGACAAACCTGTCGCTCCACCTTATGGCTGATCCTGTCTTGAAGACCATCCACAAATTGGGCCATGATGGCCTCCTCATCATCACTCAATTCCAGTCGGTTCCTTAGTCGGTTTCCCAGTCTAAGGGTTCGAAACCGCCGTTGTAAATCTCGGTGGAAATGTGGTGGTACATATCTTTGTCGCATCATGTCTTTCAAGTCGACCCAAGACTCCACTGCTCTCAGCCTGTTCCTCTTGCGGTCGGAGACCACTCTATCCCCCCAGATAAGGGCATTATCGGTGAACTGGGCCACTGCTAGAGCCACCCGCTTTGGGTCCGGATGGTTATAGTAGTCAAAGATGTGGTCCATATATCCATTTCTCCCACTCAAGATATGCTTCCGGATCCACATTGCCCGCAATGTTAGGGGATGTAAGCTTGATGTCTTGAACGTTAAGGCGGAAAGGCGGTGGAGGGGGAGAAAAGTCATCATCTTCCTCATCCCAATACTTGTCCTGCGGTACCCTTCTCCTTGGCATTGCATGTGGTTGAGGTTGCTGGCTCAAGTCGTCCTCATGTTGTGGGGGAAGTGGGTTCCGAGAGCTAGACTCGGGGTTGTCATTGATAAGAACTCCATTCCTCCGTGGTGGCTGTCCCTTTGGGTTGGTTCCTCCCACGTTCCGGAGAGGTGGTCGCGGGGTTGGCCTCTGCTCGACTCGGGAGAGCCAATCACCAAGTTCCTGACTCATGGTGCGCATTTCCTCCCGTAAGGAGGTGATCAACTGGACTAGGGCATCCGGCTGCGGGGTGGTTGAGCTATCCCCCTTGGTTCTTGTCGGCGGCTAGGATTCCTTGCAAACGAAGAAACAAAAGGAAAATTTAGGTCACCACGAAGAAGGAAGAAAGGAAAGACAGGTTGCGTGTATCACAAATAAAGTAAGTTGCAAGATAGTATCACAAATACTAGATCGAAAAGATTATGCATACAAACTCTTTTTTTTTTTTTTTTCTTATAAGAACTGGTTCAAGAAACAAAACAAACAATGATAAGACAAGATGAAAAGAGGATATGATGGAACGATATAACATTGCTGAGGAACTTCAGCTCTGATACCAAAAATGATACAAGCACGAGGCTGACTCTCGGCTGGATATCCCTTGGAAGCACGAACCGGAGGTTTAGCACGGCGTGGGGAAAGCGGTGGATCGGTTGAAGAGTTTCTCGCTCAAGGGATCCGTCAAATGGATGAAGTAACCAGGCGATTTGAAGTGTACTACAAGGGATGCGTGAGGCCCTTGATAAAACACAAGACTTCTCACGATCTAGGAGGTTCTGGTCTCACTAGGGATCGAGAAGAGGCTAGAGCTTAGGCTTGCTTAAGAAAATTCGGTATTTTATTGATAATAAGTTGTAACCAAATTACATGGCTGCAAGGGGACTTTATATGAGTCCTATCAGCTGGAGACCCTCTAGGGTTCTCAATCTAAATAAATTGCAAGAAAAGAAAAGAAACTCAGCTTATTACATCCACTGGTACATTTTGAAACAAAAATTAACTAAGCAAGAAAAGCAAACAAAACAAGATATAAACCGTTAGTCCAATATAAGAATATAATTGACTTGCTTACCTCGCGGATGTGGCCTGGTTTATTTCTTGTTCCGGCCTCTGGTCGGGTTCTTGGATTTCTCCGGCCGGTCAGACTCGTGGATCCACATCACCTACAATTCATATTTCTAGTGGTATTCATTGTTATGACCATTCTTACTTTTTAATATTCTGTTTTATGAATTTCGGGACACGAAGTTCCTTTTCTAGATTCCTCTTTTTGGTATATTGGATTTGGTTGATTAACGGTGTCTCCCAATGAATGTGAAACAAAGTATTTATGTTTCTCATTCCTCATTTAGGTGTCCCACAATGCATATTTCTAGTGGTATTAATTCTTATGACCATTCTTACTCTTTACAAATATGTTTTATGCATTTGGGGACATGAAATTCCTTTTCTCATCATCATCGGACTAATTTTAGTTCCAGATTCCTCTTTTTAGTATATTGGATTTGGTTGATTAACAGTGTCTCCCAATGAATGTGACACAAGGTAGTTATGTTTCTCATTCCTCATTTAGGATTCTAACAATGCATATTTCTAGTGGTATTCATTGTTATGACCATTCTTACTCTTTAATGTAAAGTTTTATGCATTTCGGGACATGAAGTTCATTTTCTGATCTTCGTTGGACTCATTTCAGTTCCAGATTCCTCTTTTCGGTTTATTGGATTTGGTTGGTTAACAGTGTCTCCCAATGAATGAGAAACAAGATATTTAAGCTTCTCATTCTTCATATAGGTGTGCCACAATGCATATTTCTAATAGTATTCATTGTTAAGACAATTCTTACTCTTTAAAAATCTTTTTTATGAATTCGGGGACAAGAAGTTCATTTTCTGATCTTCATGAGACTCATTTCAATTCGAGATTCCTCTTTTTAGTCTATTGGATTTGGTTGATTAACGGTGTTTCCCAATGAATGAAAAGCAATGTATTTATGCTTCTCATTCCTCATTTAGGTGTCCCATAATGCATATTTCTAGTTGTATTCATTGTTATGACCATTCATACTCTTTAAAATTATGTTTTATGCATTTGGGGACAAGAAGTTGATTTTCTGATCTTCATGAGACTCTTTTGAGTTCCAGATTCCACTTTTTGGTATATTGGATTTGGTTGATTAACGGTGTCTCCCAATGAATGAGAAACAAGGTATTTATGTTTCTCATTCCTCATTTAGGTGTCCCACAATGCATATTTCTAGTGCTATTCATTGTTATGACAATTCTTACTCCTTAAATTTTCTGTTTCAATCATTTGGGGACATCAAGTTCCTTTTCTCATCATCATGAGACTCATTTTAGTGTCAGATTCCTATTTTTCGCCTATTGAATTTGGTTGATTAACGGTGTCTCTCAATGAATGAGAAAAAACGTAGCTATGTTTCGCATTCCTCATTTAGGTTTCCAACAATGTATAGTTCTAGTGGTATTCAATGTTATGACCATTCTTACACTTCAAAATTATGTTTTATGCATTCGGGGACATGAAGTTCATTTTCTGATCTTCATTCGAATCATTCTGTTCCAGATTTTTCTTTTTGGTGTATTGGATTTGGTTGATTAACGGTGTCTCCCAATGAATGAGAAAGAAGGTAGTTATGTTTCTCATTCCTCATTTAGGTGTCCAACAATGCATATCTCTAGTGGTATTCAATGTTATGACCATTCGTACTCTTTAAAATTATGTTTTATGCATTTGGGAACTTCAAGTTCCTTTTCTCATCATCATGGGACTCATTTTAGTTCCAGATTTCTCTTTTTAGTATATTTGATTTGGTTGATTAACGATGTCTCCTAATGAATGAGAAACAAGGTCGTTATGTTTCTCATTCCTCATTTAGGTGTACAACAATGTATATTTCTAGTGGTATTCATTGTTATGACCATTCTTAATCTTTAAAAATAATGTTTTATGCATTTGGGGACATGAAGCTCATTTTCTGATCTTCATTGGACTCATTTCAGTTCTAGATTCCTCTTTTCGGTGTATTGGATTCTGTTGGTTAACGGTGTCTCCCAATGAATGAGAAACACGATATTTAAGCTTCTAATTCTTCATATAGGTGTGCCAAAATGCATATTTCTAATGGTATTCATTGTTAAGACAATTCTTACTCTTTAAAATTCTTTTTTATGAATTTGGGGACAAAAAGTTCATTTTCTGATCTTCATTAGACTCATTTCAGTTCCAGATTCCTTTTTTTAGTTTATTGGATTTGGTTGATTAACGGTATCTCCCAATGAATGAGAAGCAATGTATTTATGCTTCTCATTCCTCATTTAGGTGTCCCATAACACATATTTCTAGTTGTATTCATTGTTATGACCATTCTTATTCTTTAAAATTATGTTTTATGCATTTGCGGACAAGAAGTTGATTTTCTGATCTTCATGAGACTCATTTTAGTTCCAGATTCCACTTTTTGGTATATTGGATTTGGTTGATTAACGGTGTCTCCCAATGAATGAGAAACAAGGTATTTATGTTTCTCATTCCTCATTTAGGTGTCCCAAAATGAATATTTCTAGTGGTATTCATTGTTATGACAATTCTTACTCCTTAAATTTCTGTTTCAATCTTTTGGGGACATGAACTTCCTTTTCTGATCATCATGAGACTCATTTTAGTGTCAGATTCCTATTTTTGGCCAAATTAATTTGGTTGACTAACGGTGTCTCCCATTGAATGAGAAACAACGTAGCTATGTTTCGCATTCCTCATTTAGGTGTCCAACAATGTATAGTTCTAGTCGTAGTGAATGTTATGACCATTCTTACTCTTTAAAATTATACTTTATGCATTTGGGGACATGAAGTTCATTTTCTGATCTTCATTCGAATCATTCTGTTCCAGATTCTTCTTTTTGGTGTATTGGATTTGGTTGATTAACGGTGTCTCCCAATGAATGAGAAACAAGGTAGTTATGTTTCTCATTCCTCATTTAGGTGTCCATTAATGAATATTTCTAGTGGTATTCATTGTTATGATAATTCTTACTCCTTAAATTTCTGTTTCAATCATTTGGGGACATGAAGTTCCTTTTCTGATCATAATGACACTCATTTTAGTGTCAGATTCGTATTTTTGGCCTATTGAATTTAGTTGATTAACGGTGTCTCCCAATGAATGAGAAACAACGTAGCTATGTTTCGCATTCCTCATTTAGGTGTCCAACAATGTATAGTTCTAGTGGTATTCAATGTTATGACCATTCTTACTCTTTAAAACTATGTTTTATGCATATGGGGACATGAAGTTCATTTTCTGATCTTCATTCGAATCATTCTGTTCCAGATTCCTCTTTTTGGTGTATTGGATTTGTTTGGTTAACGGTGTCTCCCAATGAATGAGAAACAAGGTTGTTATGTTTCTCATTCCTCATTTAGGTGTCCAACAATGTGTATTTCTAGTGGTATTCATTGTTATAACCATTCTTACTCATTAAAATTATGTTTTATGCATATGGGGACAAGAAGTTCATTTTCTGATCTTCATTGGACTCATTTCAGTTCCAGATTCCTCTTTTTGGTGTATTGGATTTGGTTGGTTAATGGTGTCTTACAATTAATGAGAAACAAGGTATTTATGTTTCTCATTCCTGATTTAGGTCTCCTACAATGCATATTTCTAGTGGTATTCATTGTTACGACCATTCTTACTCCCTAAAATTTCTATTTCAATCATTTGGGGATATGAAGTTCCTTTTCTGATCATCATGGGACTCATTTTAGTGCCAGATTCCTCTTTTTGTTCTATTGGATTTGGTTGATTAATGGTGTCTCCCAATGAATGAGAAGCAATGTATTTATGCTTCTCATTCCTCATTTAGGCGTCCCACAATGCATATTTCAAATGATATTCATTGTTAAGACCATTCTTACTCATTAAAATTATGTTTTATGCATTTGGGGACAAGAAGTTCATTTTCTGATCTTCATTGGACTCATTTCAGTTCCAGATTCCTCTTTTTGGTGTATTGGATTTGGTTGGTTAACGGTGTCTTCCAATGAATGAGAAACAAGGTATTTATGTTTCTCATTCCTGATTTAGGTGTCCTACAATGCATATTTCTAGTGGTATTCATTGTTACGACCATTCTTACTCCTTAAAATTCTATTTCAATCATTTGGGGATATGAAGTTCCTTTTCTGATCATCATGGGACTCATTTTAGTGCCAGATTCCTCTTTTTGTTCTATTGGATTTGGTTGATTAATGGTGTCTCCCAATGAATGAGAAGCAATGTATTTATACTTCTCATTTCTCATTTAGGTGTCCCACAATGCATATTTCTAGTGGTATTCATTGTTATGAGTATTCTTACTCTTTCAAATTATGTTTAATGAATTAAGGGACTTGAAGTTCATTTTCTGGTCTTCATGGGACTCATTTTAGTTCCCGATTCCACTTTTTAGTCTATTGGATTTGGTTAATTGACGGTGTCTCCCAATGAATGAGAAACAATGTATTTATGATTCTCATTCCTCATTTAGGCATTCCAATATGCATATTTCTAGTGGTATTCATTGTTATGACTATTTTTACTATTTAAAATTATGTTTTATGCATTTGGGGACAAGAGGTTCATTTTCTGATCTTCATGGGACTCATTTTAGTTCCAGATTCCTCTTTTTAGTAAATTTGATTTGGTTGATTAACGATGTCTCCTAATGAATGAGAAACAAGGTAGTTATGCTTCTCATTCCTCATTTAGGTGTCCAACAATGCATATTTCTAGTGGTATTCATTGTTATGACAATTCTTACTCTTTAAAATAATGTTTTATGCATTTGGGGACATGAGATTCATTTTCTGATCTTCATTGGACTCATTTCAGTTCCGGATTCCTCTTTTTGGTGTATTGGATTCGGTTGGTTAACGGTGTCTCCCAATGCATGAGAAACAAGATATTTAAGCTTCTCATTCTTCATTTAGGTGTCCCACAATGCTTATTTCTAATGGTATTCATTGTTAAGACCATTCTTACTCTTTAAAATTCTTTTTTATGAATTTGAGGACAAGAAGTTCATTTTCTGATATTCATGGGACTAATTTCAGTTCCAGATTCCTCTTTTTATCCTATTGGATTTGGTTGATTAACGGTGTCGCCCAATGAATGAGAAGCAATGTATTTATGCTTTTCATTCCTCATTTAGGTGTCCCACAATGCATATTTCAAGTGGTATTCATTGTTATGACTATTTTTACTCTTAAAAAATATGTTTAATGAATTTGGGTACATGAAGTTCATTTTCTGGTCTTCATGGGACTCATTTTAGTTTCTGATTCCACTTTTTAGTCTATTGGATTTGGTTGATTAACGGTGTTAGAGTGAATAAAGAAGAGAAGCCGAGTCCGGGCGTGCAAAGTCCGGGGGAGACTTCCGGAGAGGCCAGCCGTGCAAAGTCCGGGTGAGATTCCGGAGAAGCCGTGCAAATTCCGGGCGTCCAAAACCCGGGCAAGGCCGTACATAAGCCGTACAATCCGTACAAGGAGGCCGTACAAACAAAACTTGATGTGACCAATGTCCGGAATATCAAATGGAGGGTCCGTGCAAAGTCCGGGCGTGCAAAACCCGGGATGTGCAAACTCCGGGACAAGTAAAGACAAAAGCAAGAAGATAAGGAAGGAGCTGGCGACGATGAGCTGTCTATAGTCAAAGATGACTTATGCTTTTGCTTTAGCATATTCCTTATGTTTTGAATAGATCCTATGTCAAGGTTCAATGTATTTAGCTTGGGACTTTCTCTATATAAACAAGCTGTAACTCTCTTGTAATCATTAATGAAATAAGAGGCAAACTTCTGTCAAATTGTATAGCTTCATCTCCTTTACTTGCTCTTACCAAACTTGTTGCAATGTAGAGAGTTAAGGTTATGCAGTTTGGGGTCTGCCATTAAGGCAGACCTTTGTTTGTCCATTCAACCTTAAATCACTCAAACTCATCTCTTTGTCTTTGTTAGTCATCACCTAGTTCCCCATCACACAGCCGGTTCATATTCTGTTCCTTAAGCTGTTGTGAGTGGTGGATTCAAGGGGAGTTCATCACAAGTTGATGTTCTCCTCCATTTGTGAAGATTGTGAGCTCATGTGTTCCTAAAATCTCACATGGTATCAGACCCAGGTTGTTCATGAACTCACTTCTTCCTCTTTGATTTTGGTTTTGCTTTTAAATCCAAGGAGCTCTCTCTCTCATTTGCTTGTTAAAATCGCTTTTTGGGGAGCTTAGATGCTGGGATCCATGGCGTGAGTAGAGAAGAGAGTGAGGATGAAGGTTTTGGTTTTCAAAAAGTTTTGCTTTTCAAGTTGTTAACTTTAAAAGATTGGTTTTTGAGAAAGATGAAAACTTTTCTTTGAAAACCCTTTAAAATCGATTTGGAAAGGCTTTTGAATTCATTTTTCATTTGGTTTTGGTGTTCTTTGCTCAGTCCAAGTACTCATGGAAGAGGATGACCAAAGTTCCCTTGTTTGGTTTGTGTTCTTCATCTTCATCTTGTGTAATGACTTTCACAAAGAGGACAAGATGGAGTTCGGTTTTGGTTCCTCTTTCTTCCATTTGAACAAGCTTTGGTTCAGATCTTGATTGGTGATCCTAAAAACAAGTTTGAGGAAGGGAGTGAACCTAAAGGCTTCACCTTTTTTCTTGTGCTTGAATCAGTTTTTGGTTTTAAAAGGTGAAGATCCTGTTTTCGGTTTTGTTCTCAAACACTCTTAGTCTCATCTTCCATTTACTCTCATTTTAAAGCTTGGTTGAAAGATTCAAAGTCTGAAGAAGCCAATGCTTGAGGGAGGGAGAGAGATTGAAGGTGATTTGATGAACTTTGGTTTTAAATCTTTAAGGAAAACATTTTGCAAAAATTTCTTTTCAAAAGTGTTTAAAATGGCTTTGCAAAATCGATTTGAAAATGTTTTTGAAAGGTCTTAAAACTGTTTTTGGTTGTCAAACTCCTCAGCCTCATCTACCCATTTTCTCACATCAAAGCTTGGATGAAAGATGCCATTGCTTGAGGGAGGGAGAGAGATTAAAGGAGGTTTGAAGCCATGATTGTTTAGCCTTGGGCTGGTGGACAAATCTTTTTGATCCATCAGTCCCATTGATCTTAAGACCAGCAAACAATGATTGTTTTGCTTGGTCCATCTTGTTCAGTCCTTGTAACACCATGGTTGTGAGATTTGTGGTCTTCTTGGCTGTCTTTTGCTTCCGCTCAACTCAAGAAAACAAAGAGCAAAACTCTGTCCATAAGAACTCTTGAGCAAACTCTTATTCTCTAATCTTGTTATTCATTCTTTTACTCTCCATTATTCTCGTATACTCTTGTTACTTATTCTCTTATACTCTTGTTGCTTATTCTCAAATTCTCTTGGTTACTTATTCTCCATTATTCTGGTTTCTTATTCTCTTATTATCTTATTATTCTCTATGATATCTCACCATCTCTTGTGAAGAACTGTTTCAGGTACAGTTTTAAAGATGGTGTTGAGCTCGCTTGCTATCTCAAACAAAGAAGCAGCGAGATTGATGGCTTAAGAAGGCGCAGCACAAACGTTTGGGAGTTGGAACCAATGGCCTCAGCTTCAAGAAAAGACTGAAGGAAGGTGCTGAATCAACTCGCCAAACCCATGCTTGGAGTTAAAACCAATGGCCATTAGCTTCAATGAAGGTAATGGAAGGTGTTGAATCAGCTCAAGCATGATGTGGGCGTCCAAGCCTAAATCACTTGCGGTTCCAAGATGGAGTTCAAACCGCTTGTGATCAGATTATTTTGGCGGTTCCAAGATGGAGTTCAAACCGCAGTCATTAAAGGAAGTGCAATCCGCTTTCCATTCAGCCCATTTCAGACCTCTTCTTCAATGCAATGGCTGTACTCTAAGCTTTACTCTCACTCCATTATGTTAAACTCATTACCTTAATTCAGATTGCTTGTTTATTCTCTCATTTGAATCCTTAACTCGTGGTATTTAAACCTTTGATATTCCTCATGGCATACACATAATCTTTTCTTCGTTATCTCTTGTTTAAGGGAAAAGGAGACCATGAGAGCCTCAAAGAAGTACAAGATTGCAAGAAATGGATTCAAAGGAAGGAGAAGTCAAGCGGTGAAAGACTAAAGGAGTGAGCACTTCAGGAGAAGGAGCCGGTATCATTTCATGCCAAGGTCGATGCTATCCCAATGCACCGCATTGGCTATACTCTTTTCCCCTCATCATGGTTTTATCCCAAGTGGTTTTCCATGATGAGGTTTTTAATGAGGTAATTCTTTGCGGGTTGCAAGCTCGGCTTTTGGTCCTTTAAGGCGTCCCGGTGACCAAGCTTGAGGGAGGGTGTTAGAGTAAATAAAGAAGAGAGGCCGGAGAGGCCGAGTCCGGGCGTGCAAAGTCCGGGTGAAACTACCGGAGAGGCCGGCCGTGCAAAGTCCGGGCGAGACTTCCAGAGAGGCCGGCCGTGCACAGTCCGGGCGAGACATCCGGAGAGGCCGTGCAAAGTCCGGGCGTGCAAAACCCGGGCAAGGCCGTACATTCCGTACAGGCCATACAGAAGCCGTAAAAACAAAACTTGATGTGACCAATGTTCGGAATATCAATTGGAGGGTCCGTGCAAAGTCCAGGCGTGCAAAACCAGGGATGTGCAAACTCCGGGACAAGTAAAGACAAAAGCAAGAAGATAAGGAAGGAGCTGGCGACTATGAGCTATCTATAGTCAAAAATTCCTTATGTTTTTAATAGATCCTATGTCTAGTTTCAATGTATTTAGCTTAGGACTTTCTCTATATAAACAAGCTGTAACTCTCTTGTAATCATTAATGAAATAATAGGCAAACTTCTGTCAAATTGTATAGCTTCATCTCCTTTTTTTGCTCTTACCAAACTTGTTGCAATGTAGAGAGTTAAGGTTATGCAGTTTGGGGTCTGCCATAATGGCAGACCTTTGTTTTTCCATTCAACCTTAAATCACTCAAACTCTTCTCTTTGTCTTTGTTAATCATCACCTCTTTCCCCATCACACAGCCGGTTCATATTCTGTTCTTTAAGCTGTTGTGAGTGGTGGATTCAAGGGGAGCTCATCACAAGTTGACATTCTCCTCCATTTGTGAAGATTGTGAGCTCATGTGGTCCTAAAATCTCACAAACGGTGTCACCCAATGAATGAGAAGCAATGTATTTATGCTTCTCATTCCTCATTTAGGCGTCCCAAAATGCATATTTCTAGTGGTATTAATTGTTATGATTATTCTTACTCTTAAAAATTATGTTTAATGAATTTGGGGACATGAAGTTAATTTTCTGGTCTTCATTGGGCCTCATTTTAGTTCCCGATTCCACTTTTTAGTCTACTGGATTTGGTTGATTGACGGTGTCTCCCAATGAATGAGAAACAATGTATTTATGCTTCTCATTCCTCATTTAGGCATCTCACAATGCATATTTCTAGTGGTATTCATTGTTATGACCATTCTTACTCTTTAAAATTATGTTTTATGCATTTTGGGACAAGAAGTTCATTTTCTAATCTTCATGGGACTCATTTTAGTTCCAGAATCCTCTTTCTAGTATATTGGATTTGGTTGATTAACGGTGTCTCCTAATGAATGAGAAACAATGTAGTTATGTTTCTCATTCCTCATTTAGTTGTCCAACAATGCATATTTCTAGTGGTATTCATTGTTATGACCATTCTTACTCTTTAAAATAATGTTTTACGCATTTGGGGACATGAAGTTCATTTTCTGATCTTCATTGGACTCATTTCAGTTCTAGATTCCTCTTTTTGGTGTATTGGATTTTGTTGGTTAACGGTGTCTCCCAATGAATAAGAAACAACATATTTAAGCTTCTCATTCTTCATTTAGGTGTCCCACAATGCATATTTCTAATGGTATTCATTGTTAAGACCATTCTTACTCTTTAAAATTCTGTTTTATGAATTTGGGGACATGAAGTTCCTTTTTCTCAGCATCATGGGACTTATTTTAGTTCCAGATTCCTCTTTTTAGTATACTGGATTTGGTATATTAACGGTGTCTCTCAACGAATAAGAAACAAGATATTTAAGCTTCTCATTCTTCATTTAGGTGTCCCACAATGCATATTTCTAATGGTATTTATTGTTAAGACCATTCTGACTCTTTAAAATTCTGTTTTATGAAGTTGGGGACATGAAGTTCATTTTCTGATCTTCATTGGACTCATTTCAGTTCCAGATTCCTGTTTTTAGTGGATTGGGTTTGGTTTATTATCGGGGTCTCCCAATGAATGAGAAACAATGTATTGATGTTTCTCATTCCTCAATTAGGTGTCCCACAATGCATATTTCTAGTGGTATTCATTGTTATGACAATTCTTACTTTTAAAAATTATGTTTTATGCATTTGGGGAGAAGAAGTTTATTTTCTGATCTTCATGAGACTCATTTTAGTTCCAGATTCCTCTTTTTAGTATATTGGATTTGGTTGATTAACGGTGTCTCCTAATGAATGAGAAACAAGGTAGTTATGCTTCTCATTCCTCATTTAGGTGTCCAACAATGCATATTTCTAGTGGTATTCATTGTTATGACCATTCTTACTCTTTGAAATAATGTTTAATGCATATGGGGACATGAAGTTCATTTTCTCATCTTCATTGGACTCATTTCAGTTCCAGATTCCTTTTATTGGTGTATTGGATTTGGTTGGTTAACGGTGTCTCCCAATACATGAGAAACAAGATATTTAAGATTCTCATTCTTCATTTAGGTGTCCCACAATACATATTTCTAATGGTATTCATTGTTAAGACCATTCTTACTATTTAAAATTCTGTTTTATGAAGTTCGGGACATGAAGTTAATTTTCTGATCTTCATTGGACTCATTTCAGTTCCTGATTCCTCTTTTTACTCTATTGGATTTGGTTAATTAACGGTGTCCGCCAATGAATGAGAAGCAATGTATTTATGCTTCTCATTCCTCATTTAGGTGTCCCACAATGAATATTTCTAGTGGTATTCAGTGTTATAACTATTCTTACTCTTTAAAATTATGTTTAATGAATTTAGGATAATGAAGTTCATTTTCTTGTCTTCATGGGACTCATTTTAGTTCCCGATATCACCTTTTAGTCTATTGGATTTGGTTGATTGACGGTGTCTCCATATGAATAAGAAACAATGTATTTATGCTTCTCATTCCTCATTTAGGCGTCCCACAATGCATACTTCTAGTGGTATTCATTGTTATGACAATTCTCACTCTTTAAAATTTTGTTTTTTGTATTTGGGGACAAGAAGTTCATTATCTGATCTTCATGGGACTCATTTTAGTTCCAGATTTTTTTTTTAGTATATTGGATTTGGTTGATTAAGAGTGTCTCCTAATGAATGAGAAACAAGGTAGTTATGGTTCTCATTCCTCATTTAGGTGTCCAACAATGCATATTTCTAGTGGTATTCATTGTTATGAACATTCTTACACTTTGAAATAATGTTTAATGCATATGGGGACATGAAGTTCATTTTCTGATCTTCATTGGACTAATTTCAGTTCCAGATTCCTTTTATTGGTGTATTGGATTTGGTTGGTTAACGGTGTCTCCCAATACATGAGAAACAAGATATTTAAGATTCTCATTCTTCATTTAGGTGTCACACAATACATATTTCTAATGGTATTCATTGTTAAGATCATTCTTACTATTTAAAATTCTGTTTTATGAAGCTCGGGACATGAAGTTAATTTTCTGATCTTCATTGGACTCATTTCAGTTCCTGATTCCTCTTTTTACTCTATTGGATTTGGTTAATTAACGGTGTCCCCCAAGGAATGAGAAGCAATGTATTTATGCTTCTCATTCCTCATTTAGGTTGCCCACAATGAATATTTCGAGTGGTATTCATTGTTATGACCATTCTTACTCTTTAAAATTATGTTTTATGAAGCTGGGGACATGAAGTTAATTTTCTGATCTTCATTGGACTCATTTCAGTTCCTAATTCCTCTTTTTACTCTATTGGATTTGGTTAATTAACGGTGTCCCCCAATGAATGAGAAACAATGTATTTATGCTTCTCATTCCTCATTTAGGCATCTCAAAATGCATATTTCTAGTGGTATTCATTGTTATGACCATTCTTACTCTTTAAAATTATGTTTTATGCATTTGGGGACAAGAAGTTCATTTTCTGATCTTCATGGGACTCATTTTAGTTCCAGATTTCTCTTTTTAGTATATTGGATTTGGTTGATTAGAGGTGTCTCCTAATAAATGAGAAACAAGGTAGTTATGCTTCTCATTCCTCATTTAGGTGTCCAACAATGCATATTTCTAGTGGTATTCTTTGTGATGACCATTCTTACTCTTTGAAATAATGTTTAATGCATATTGGCACATTAAGTTTATTTTCTGATCTTCGTTGGACTCATTTCAGTTCCAGATTCCTCTTATTGGTGTTTGGATTTGGTTGGTTAACGGTGTCTCCCAATACATGAGAAACAAGATATTTAAGATTCTCATTCTTCATTTAGGTGTCCCACAATACATATTTCTAATGGTATTCATTGTTAATACCATTCTTACTCTTTAAAATTCTGTTTTATGAAGTTGGGGACATGAAGTTAATTTTCTGATTTCATTGGACTCATTTCAGTTCCTAATTCCTCTTTTTACTCAATTGGATTTGGTTAATTAACGGTGTCCCCCAATAAATGAGAAACAATGTATTTATGCTTCTCATTCCTCATTTAGGTGTCCCACAATGCATATTTCTAGTGGTATTCATTGTTATGACTATTCTTACTCTTTAAAATTTTGTTTAATGAATTTGGGGACATGAAGTTCATTTTCTTGTCTTCATGGGACTCGTTTTAGTTCCCGATATCACCTTTTAGTCTATTGGATTTGGTTGATTGACGGTGTCTCCAAATGAATAAGAAACAATGTATTTATGCTTCTCATTCCTCACTTAGGCGTCCCACAATGCATATTTCTAGTGGTATTCATTGTTATGACAATTCTTTCTCTTTAAAATTATGTTTTATGCATTTGGGGACAAGAAGTTCATTTTCTGATCTTCATGGGACTCATTTTAGTTCCAGATTCGTCTTTTTAGTATAATGGATTTGGTTGATAAATGGTGTCTCCTAATGATTGAGAAACAAGGTAGTTATGCTTCTTATCCTCATTCAGTAGTCCAACAATGCATATTTCTAGTGGTATTCAATGTTATGACCATTCTTACTCTTTTAAATAATGTTTTACGCATTTGGGGAGATGAAGTTCATTTTCTGATCTTCATTGGACTCATTTCAGTTCTAGATTCCTCTTTTTGGTGTATTGGATTTTGTTGGTTAACGGTGTTTCCCAATGAATAAGAAACAAGGTAGTTATGTTTCTCATTCCTCATTTAGTTGTCCAACAATGCATATTTCTAATGGTATTCATTGTTAATACCATTCTTACTCTTTAAAATTATGTTTAATGAATTTAGGATAATGAAGTTCATTTTCTTGTCTTCATGGGACTCATTTTAGTTCCCGATATCACCTTTTAGTCTATTGGATTTGGTTGATTGACGGTGTCTCCAAATGAATAAGAAACAATGTATTTATGCTTCTCATTCCTCATTTAGGCGTCCCACAATGCATACTTCTAGTGGTATTCATTGTTATGACAATTCTCACTCTTTAAAATTATGTTTTTTGTATTTGGGGACAAGAAGTTCATTATCTGATCTTCATGGGACTCATTTTAGTTCCAGATTTTTTTTTAGTATATTGGATTTGGTTGATTAAGAGTGTCTCCTAATGAATGAGAAACAAGGTAGTTATGGTTCTCATTCCTCATTTAGGTGTCCAACAATGCATATTTCTAGTGGTATTCATTGTTATGAACATTCTTACACTTTGAAATAATGTTTAATGCATATGGGGACATGAAGTTCATTTTCTGATCTTCATTGGACTAATTTCAGTTCCAGATTCCTTTTATTGGTGTATTGGATTTGGTTGGTTAACGGTGTCTCCCAATACATGAGAAACAAGATATTTAAGATTCTCATTCTTCATTTAGGTGTCACACAATACATATTTCTAATGGTATTCATTGTTAAGATCATTCTTACTATTTAAAATTCTGTTTTATGAAGCTCGGGACATGAAGTTAATTTTCTGATCTTCATTGGACTCATTTCAGTTCCTGATTCCTCTTTTTACTCTATTGGATTTGGTTAATTAACGGTGTCCCCCAAGGAATGAGAAGCAATGTATTTATGCTTCTCATTCCTCATTTAGGTTGCCCACAATGAATATTTCGAGTGGTATTCATTGTTATGACCATTCTTACTCTTTAAAATTCTGTTTTATGAAGCTGGGGACATGAAGTTAATTTTCTGATCTTCATTGGACTCATTTCAGTTCCTAATTCCTCTTTTTACTCTATTGGATTTGGTTAATTAACGGTGTCCCCCAATGAATGAGAAACAATGTATTTATGCTTCTCATTCCTCATTTAGGCATCTCAAAATGCATATTTCTAGTGGTATTCATTGTTATGACCATTCTTACTCTTTAAAATTATGTTTTATGCATTTGGGGACAAGAAGTTCATTTTCTGATCTTCATGGGACTCATTTTAGTTCCAGATTTCTCTTTTTAGTATATTGGATTTGGTTGATTAGAGGTGTCTCCTAATAAATGAAAACAAGTAGTTATGCT
>FNXX01000040.1:0-188196 GCA_900108845.1 Iljinskaea planisiliqua | reverse complement strand
TTACTCCTTAAATTGTTTTATGCATTTGGGGACAAGAAGTTAGTTTTCTGATCTTCATTGGACTCATTTTCAGTTCCAGATTCCTTTTCGGTATTGGATTTTGTTGATTAACGGTGTCTCTCAGTGAGTAAAAACAAGGTATTTTGCATCTTCTCATTCCTCATTTAGTGTCCCACATCCATATTTCTAGTGGTATTCATTGTTATGACCATTCTTACTCTTTTAAATTATGTTTTATGCATTTGGGGACAGAAGTTTTTTTCTGATCTTCATTGGACTCATTTTAGTTCCAGATTCCTTTTTGGTATAGGATTTTGTTGATTAACGGTGTCTCTCATAAATGAAAAACAAGGTATTTTGCTTCTCATTCCTCATTTAGTGTCCCACATCCATATTTCTAGTGGTATTCATTGTTATGACCATTCTTACTCCTTTTAAAATGTGAATTATGCATTTGGGGACAAGAAGTTAGTTTTCTGATCTTCATTGGACTCATTTAGTTCCAGATTCCTCTTTTGGTATATTGGATTTTGTTGATTAACGGTGTCTCTCATGAGTAAAACAATGTATTTTGCTTCTCATTCCTCATTTAGTGTCCCACATGCATATTTCTAGTGGTATTCATTGTTATGACCATTCTTACTTTTAAATTATGAATTATGCATTTGGGGACAGAAGTTTTTTTCTGATCTTATTAGGACTCATTTAGTTCCAGATTCCTTTTGGTATAGGATTTTGTTGATTAACGGTGTCTCTCAATAAATGAAAAACAATGTATTTATGCTTCTCATTCCTCATTTAGTTGTCCCACAGTCCATATTTCTAGTGGTATTCATTGTTATGACCATTCTTACTCTTAAAATTGTTTATGCATTTGGGGACAAGAAGTTAGTTTTCTGATCTTCATTGGACTCATTTCAGTTCCAGATTCCTTTTTGGTATAGGATTTTGTTGATTAACGGTGTCTCTCATGAGTAAGAAACAAGGTATTTTTGCTTCTCATTCCTCATTTAGTTGTCCCACATCCATATTTCTAGTGGTATTCATTGTTATGACCATTCTTACTCTTTTAAATTATGTTTATGCATTTGGGGACATGAAGTTTCTTTTCTGATCTTAGGACTCATTTAGTTCCAGATTCCTTTTGGCCTATAGGATTTTGTTGATTAACGGTGTCTCTCAATAAATGAAAACAATGTATTTATGCTTCTCATTCCTCATTTAGTGTCCCAAATCCATATTTCTAGTGGTATTCATTGTTATGACCATTCTTACTCCTTAAAATTGAATTATGCATTTGGGGACAGAAGTTAGTTTTCTGATCTTCATTGGACTCATTTTAGTTCCAGATTCCTTTTGGCCTATAGGATTTTGTTGATTAACGGTGTCTCTCAATAAATGAAAAACAATGTATTTATGCTTCTCATTCCTCATTTAGTTGTCCCACAATCCATATTTCTAGTGGTATTCATTGTTATGACCATTCTTACTCCTTAAATTGTGAATTATGCATTTGGGGACAGAAGTTAGTTTTCTGATCTTCATTGGACTCATTTCAGTTCCAGATTCCTTTTGGTATTGGATTTTGTTGATTAACGGTGTCTCTCAGTGAGTAAGAAACAAGGTATTTTGCTTCTCATTCCTCATTTAGTTGTCCCACAGTGCATATTTCTAGTGGTATTCATTGTTATGACCATTCTTACTTTTAAATTATGTTTTATGCATTTGGGGACATGAAGTTTCTTTTCTGATCTTAGGACTCATTTTAGTTCCAGATTCCAGTTTTGGCCTATAGGATTTTGTTGATTAACGGTGTCTCTCAATAAATGAAAAACAATGTATTTATGCTTCTCATTCCTCATTTAGGTTGTCCCACAATCCATATTTCTAGTGGTATTCATTGTTATGACCATTCTTACTCCTTAAAATTGTGAATTATGCATTTGGGGACAAGAAGTTAGTTTTCTGATCTTCATTGGACTCATTTCAGTTCCAGATTCCTTTTCGGTATTGGATTTTGTTGATTAACGGTGTCTCTCAGTGAGTAAGAAACAAGGTATTTTTGCTTCTCATTCCTCATTTAGTTGTCCCACAGTGCATATTTCTAGTGGTATTCATTGTTATGACCATTCTTACTCTTTTAAATTATTTTTATGCATTTGGGGACATGAAGTTTCTTTTCTGATCTTATTAGGACTCATTTTAGTTCCAGATTCCAGTTTTGGCCTATAGGATTTTGTTGATTAACGGTGTCTCTCAATAAATGAAAAACAATGTATTTATGCTTCTCATTCCTCATTTAGGTGTCCCACAATCCATATTTCTAGTGGTATTCATTGTTATGACCATTCTTACTCCTTAAAATTGAATTATGCATTTGGGGACAAGAAGTTAGTTTTCTGATCTTCATTGGACTCATTTCAGTTCCAGATTCCTCTTTTCGGTATATTGGATTTTGTTGATTAACGGTGTCTCTCAGTGAGTAAGAAACAAGGTATTTTGCTTCTCATTCCTCATTTAGTTGTCCCACAGTGCATATTTCTAGTGGTATTCATTGTTATGACCATTCTTACTCTTTTAAATTATGTTTATGCATTTGGGGACATGAAGTTCTTTTCTGATCTTATAGGACTCATTTTAGTTCCAGATTCCAGTTTTGGCCTATAGGATTTTGTTGATTAACGGTGTCTCTCAATAAATGAAAAACAATGTATTTATGCTTCTCATTCCTCATTTAGTTGTCCCACAATCCATATTTCTAGTGGTATTCATTGTTATGACCATTCTTACTCCTTAAAATTGTGAATTATGCATTTGGGGACAAGAAGTTAGTTTTCTGATCTTCATTGGACTCATTTTCAGTTCCAGATTCCTCTTTTCGGTATATTGGATTTTGTTGATTAACGGTGTCTCTCAGTGAGTAAGAAACAAGGTATTTTTGCTTCTCATTCCTCATTTAGTTGTCCCACAGTGCATATTTCTAGTGGTATTCATTGTTATGACCATTCTTACTCTTTTAAATTATGTTTTATGCATTTGGGGACATGAAGTTTTTTCTGATCTTTATAGGACTCATTTTAGTTCCAGATTCCAGTTTTTGGCCTATTGGATTTTGTTGATTAACGGTGTCTCTCAATAAATGAAAAACAATGTATTTATGCTTCTCATTCCTCATTTAGTGTCCCACAATCCATATTTCTAGTGGTATTCATTGTTATGACCATTCTTACTCCTTAAAATTGGTGAATTATGCATTTTGGGACAAGAAGCTATTTTCTGATCTTCATTGGACTCATTTCAGTTACAGATTCCTCTTTCGGTATATTGGATTTTGTTGATTAACGGTGTCTCTCAGTGAGTAAGAAACAAGGTATTTTTGCATCTCATTCCTCATTTAGTTGTCCCACAGTGCATATTTCTAGTGGTATTCATTGTTATGAATATTCTACTCTTTTAAATTATGTTTTATGCATTTGGGGACATGAAGTTTCTTTTCTGATCTTTATAGGACTCATTTTAGTTCCAGATTCCAGTTTTTGGCCTATAGGATTTTGTAGATAACAGTGTCTCACAATAAATGAAAAACAATGTATTTATGGTTCTCATTCCTCATTTACGTGTCCCACAATCCATATTTCTAGTGGTATTCATTGTTATGACCATTCTTACTCCTTAAAATTGTGAATTATGCATTTGGGGACAAGAAGTTAGTTTTCTGATCTTCATTGGACTCATTTCAGTTACAGATTCCTCTTTTCGGTATATTGGATTTTATTGATTAACGGTGTCTCTCAGTGAGTAAGAAACAAGGTATTTTTGCTCTCATTCCTCATTTAGTTGTCCCGCAGTGCATATTTCTAGTGGTATTCATTGTTATGACCATTCTTACTCTTTTAAATTTTGTTTTATGCATTTGGGGACATGAAGTTTCTTTTCTGATCTTTATAGGACTCATTTTAGTTCCAGATTCCAGTTTTTCGCCTATAGGATTTTGTTGACTAACGGTGTCTCTCAATAAATGAAAAACAATGTATTTATGCTTTTCATTCCGCATTTAGGTGTCCCACAATCCATATTTCTAGTGGTATTCATTGTTATGACCATTCTTACTCCTTAAAATTGTGAATTATGCATTTGGGGACAAGAAGTTAGTTTTCTGATCTTCATTGGACTCATTTCAGTTACAGATTCCTCTTTTCGGTTATTGGATTTTGTTGATTAACGGTGTCTCTCAGTGAGTAAGAAACAAGGTATTTTTGCATCTCATTCCTCATTTAGTTGTCCCACAGTGCATATTTCTAGTGGTATTCATTGTTATGATTATTCTTACTCTTTTAAATTATGTTTTATGCATTTGGGGACATGAAGTTTCTTTTCTGATCTTTATAGGACTCATTTTAGTTCCAGATTCCAGTTTTTGGCCTATAGGATTTTGTAGATTAACAGTGTCTCACAATAAATGAAAACAATGTATTTATGGTTCTCATTCCTCATTACGTGTCCACAATCCATATTTCTAGTGGTATTCATTGTTATGACCATTCTTACTCCTTAAAATTGTGAATTATGCATTTGGGGACAAGAAGTTTTTTTTCTGATCTTCATTGGACTCATTTCAGTTCAGATTCCCTTTTCGGTATATTGGATTTGTTGATTAACGGTGTCTCTCAGTGAGTAAGAAACAAGGTATTTTGCTCTCATTCCTCATTTAGTTGTCCCACAGTGCATATTTCTAGTGGTATTCATTGTTATGATTATTCTTACTCTTTTAAATTATGTTTTATGCATTTGGGGACATGAAGTTTCTTTTCTGATCTTTATAGGACTCATTTTAGTTCCAGATTCCAGTTTTGGCCTATAGATTTTGTAGATTAACGTGTCTCACAATAAATGAAAAACAATGTCATTTATGGTTCTCATTCGCTCATTACGTAATGACAATCCATATTTCTAAGTGGTATTCATTGTTATGACATTCTTACTCTTAAAATTAATTATGCATTTGGGACAAGAAGTTATTTTCTGATCTTCATTGGACTCATTTCAGTTCAGATTCCTCTTTTCGGTATATTGGATTTTGTTGATTAACGGTGTCTCTCAGTGAGTAAGAAACAAGGTATTTTTGCATCTCATTCCTCATTTAGTTGTCCCACAGTGCATATTTCTAGTGGTATTCATTGTTATGATTATTCTTACTCTTTTAAATTATGTTTTATGCATTTGGGGACATGAAGTTTCTTTTCTGATCTTTATAGGACTCATTTTAGTTCCAGATTCCAGTTTTTGGCCTATAGGATTTTGTAGATTAACAGTGTCTCACAATAAATGAAAAACAATGTATTTATGGTTCTCATTCCTCATTTACGTGTCCCACAATCCATATTTCTAGTGGTATTCATTGTTATGACCATTCTTACTCCTTAAAATTGTGAATTATGCATTTGGGGACAAGAAGTTAGTTTTCTGATCTTCATTGGACTCATTTCAGTTCAGATTCCCTTTTCGGTATATTGGATTTTGTTGATTAACGGTGTCTCTCAGTGAGTAAGAAACAAGGTATTTTTGCATCTCATTCCTCATTTAGTTGTCCCACAGTGCATATTTCTAGTGGTATTCATTGTTATGATCATTCTTACTCTTTTAAATTATGTTTTATGCATTTGGGGACATGAAGTTTCTTTTCTGATCTTTATAGGACTCATTTTAGTTCCAGATTCCAGTTTTTGGCCTATAGGATTTTGTAGATTAACAGTGTCTCACAATAAATGAAAAACAATGTATTTATGCTTCTCATTCCTCATTTAGGTGTCCACAATCCATATTTCTAGTGGTATTCATTGTTATGACCATTCTTACTCCTTAAAATTGTGAATTATGCATTTGGGGACAAGAAGTTAGTTTTCTGATCTTCATTGGACTCATTTCAGTTCAGATTCCCCTTTCGGTATATTGGATTTTGTTGATTAACGGTGTCTCTCAGTGAGTAAGAAACAAGGTATTTTTGCATCTCATTCCTCATTTAGTTGTCCCACAGTGCATATTTCTAGTGGTATTCATTGTTATGACATTCTTACTCTTTTAAATTATGTTTTATGCATTTGGGGACATGAAGTTTCTTTTCTGATCTTTATAGGACTCATTTTAGTTCCAGATTCCAGTTTTTGGCCTATAGGATTTTGTAGATTAACAGTGTCTCACAATAAATGAAAAACAATGTATTTATGGTTCTCATTCCTCATTTAGGTGTCCCACAATCCATATTTCTAGTGGTATTCATTGTTATGACCATTCTTACTCCTTAAAATTGTGAATTATGCATTTGGGGACAAGAAGTTAGTTTTCTGATCTTCATTGGACTCATTTCAGTTCAGATTCCCTTTTCGGTATATTGGATTTTGTTGATTAACGGTGTCTCTCAGTGAGTAAGAAACAAGGTATTTTTGCATCTCATTCCTCATTTAGTTGTCCCACAGTGCATATTTCTAGTGGTATTCATTGTTATGACATTCTTACTCTTTTAAATTATGTTTTATGCATTTGGGGACATGAAGTTTCTTTTCTGATCTTTATAGGACTCATTTTAGTTCCAGATTCCAGTTTTTGGCCTATAGGATTTTGTTGATTAACGTGTCTCCAATAAATGAAAAACAATGTATTTATGTTCTCATTCCTCATTTAGGTGTCCCACAATCCATATTTCTAGTGGTATTCATTGTTATGACATTCTTACTCCTTAAAATTGTGAATTATGCATTTGGGGACAAGAAGTTATTTTCTGATCTTCATTGGACTCATTTCAGTTCCAGATTCCTCTTTTCGGTATATTGGATTTTGTTGATTAACGGTGTCTCTCAGTGAGTAAGAAACAAGGTATTTTTGCTTCTCATTCCTCATTTAGTTGTCCCACAGTGCATATTTCTAGTGGTATTCATTGTTATGACCATTCTTACTCTTTTAAATTATGTTTTATGCATTTGGGGACATGAAGTTTCTTTTCTGATCTTTATAGGACTCATTTTAGTTCCAGATTCCAGTTTTTGGCCTATAGGATTTTGTTGATTAACAGTGTCTCCAATAAATGAAAAACAATGTATTTATGCTTCTCATTCCTCATTTAGGTGTCCCACAATCCATATTTCTAGTGGTATTCATTGTTATGACATTCTTACTCTTAAAATTGTTGATTTATGCTATCTTTTGGACTCATTTTAGTTAGTTTTTTTTTTTTTTGATTCGTGTCTCATATGACAATTATTTTCTCTTCCTCATTTGGTTCACATCTATTTCTATGTATTCTTGTTATGACATTCTTACTCTTAAAATTGTGATTATGCATTTGGGGACAAGAAGTTATTTTCTGATCTTCATTGGACTCATTTCAGTTCAGATTCCTCTTTTCGGTATATTGGATTTTGTTGATTAACGGTGTCTCTCAGTGAGTAAGAAACAAGGTATTTTTGCATCTCATTCCTCATTTAGTTGTCCCACAGTGCATATTTCTAGTGGTATTCATTGTTATGATTATTCTTACTCTTTTAAATTATGTTTTATGCATTTGGGGACATGAAGTTTCTTTTCTGATCTTTATAGGACTCATTTTAGTTCCAGATTCCAGTTTTTGGCCTATAGGATTTTGTAGATTAACAGTGTCTCACAATAAATGAAAAACAATGTATTTATGGTTCTCATTCCTCATTTACGTGTCCCACAATCCATATTTCTAGTGGTATTCATTGTTATGACCATTCTTACTCCTTAAAATTGTGAATTATGCATTTGGGACAAGAAGTTAGTTTTCTGATCTTCATTGGACTCATTTCAGTTCCAGATTCCTCTTTTCGGTATATTGGATTTTGTTGATTAACGGTGTCTCTCAGTGAGTAAGAAACAAGGTATTTTTGCATCTCATTCCTCATTTAGTTGTCCCACAGTGCATATTTCTAGTGGTATTCATTGTTATGATTATTCTTACTCTTTTAAATTATGTTTTATGCATTTGGGACATGAAGTTTCTTTTCTGATCTTTATAGGACTCATTTTAGTTCCAGATTCCAGTTTTTGGCTATAGGATTTTGTAGATTAACAGTGTCTCACAATAAATGAAAAACAATGTATTTATGGTTCTCATTCCTCATTTAGGTGTCCCACAATCCATATTTCTAGTGGTATTCTTGTTATGACTCATTCTTACTTCTATATTGTGATTATGCCTCATGTATCATTTTATTCTCTTTAAAATTGTGATTATTTATGCATTTGGACAAGAAGTTAGTTTTCTGATCTTCATTGGACTCATTTCAGTTCAGATTCCTCTTTTCGGTTATTGGATTTGTTGATTAACGGTGTCTCTCAGTGAGTAAGAAACAAGGTATTTTTGCTTCTCATTCCTCATTTAGTTGTCCCACAGTGCATATTTCTAGTGGTATTCATTGTTATGACCATTCTTACTCTTTAAATTATGTTTTATGCATTTGGGGACATGAAGTTTCTTTTCTGATCTTTATAGGACTCATTTTAGTTCCAGATTCCAGTTTTTGGCCTATAGGATTTTGTTGATTAACAGTGTCTCACAATAAATGAAAAACAATGTATTTATGCTTCTCATTCCTCATTTAGGTGTCCACAATCCATATTTCTAGTGGTATTCATTGTTATGACCATTCTTACTCCTTAAAATTGTGAATTATGCATTTGGGACAAGAAGTTATTTTCTGATCTTCATTGGACTCATTTCAGTTCAGATTCCTCTTTTCGGTATATTGGATTTTGTTGATTAACGGTGTCTCTCAGTGAGTAAGAAACAAGGTATTTTTGCTTCTCATTCCTCATTTAGTTGTCCACAGTGCATATTTCTAGTGGTATTCATTGTTATGATTATTCTTACTCTTTTAAATTATGTTTTATGCATTTGGGGACATGAAGTTTCTTTTCTGATCTTTATAGGACTCATTTAGTTCCAGATTCCAGTTTTTGCTATAGGATTTTGTGATTAACAGTGTCTCACAATAATGAAAACAATGTATTTATGTTCTCATTCCTCATTTAGTGTTCCACAATCCATATTTCTAGTGGTATTCATTGTTATGACCATTCTTACTCTTAAAATTGTGATTATGCATTTGGGACAAGAAGTTATTTTCTGATCTTCATTGGACTCATTTCAGTTCAGATCCCTTTTCGGTATATTGGATTTTTGATTAACGGTGTCTCCCAGTGAGTAAGAAAAAGGTATTTTTGCTTCTCATTCCTCATTTGTTGTCCCACAGTGCATATTTCTAGTGGTATTCATTGTTATGACCATTCTTACTCTTTAAATTTGTTTTATGCATTTGGGACATGAAGTTTCTTTTCTGATCTTTATAGGACTCATTTTAGTTCCAGATTCCAGTTTTTGGCCTATAGGATTTTGTAGATTAACAGTGTCTCACAATAAATGAAAAACAATGTATTTATGGTTCTCATTCCTCATTTACGTGTTCCACAATCCATATTTCTAGTGGTATTCATTGTTATGACCATTCTTACTCCTTAAAATTGTGAATTATGCATTTGGGAACAAGAAGTTAATTTTCTGATCTTCATTGGACTCATTTCAGTTTCAGATTCCCCTTTTCGGTATATTGGATTTTGTTGATTAACGGTGTCTCTCAGTGAGTAAGAAACAAGGTATTTTTGCATCTCATTCCTCATTTAGTTGTCCCACAGTGCATATTTCTAGTGGTATTCATTGTTATGATTATTCTTACTCTTTTAAATTATGTTTTATGCATTTGGGGACATGAAGTTTCTTTTCTGATCTTTATAGGACTCATTTTAGTTCCAGATTCCAGTTTTTGGCCTATAGGATTTTGTAGATTAACAGTGTCTCACAATAAATGAAAAACAATGTATTTATGGTTCTCATTCCTCATTTACGTGTCCCACAATCCATATTTCTAGTGGTATTCATTGTTATGACCATTCTTACTCCTTAAAATTGTGAATTATGCATTTGGGGACAAGAAGTTAGTTTTCTGATCTTCATTGGACTCATTTCAGTTCCAGATTCCCCTTTTCGGTATATTGGATTTTGTTGATTAACGGTGTCTCTCAGTGAGTAAGAAACAAGGTATTTTTGCATCTCATTCCTCATTTAGTTGTCCCACAGTGCATATTTCTAGTGGTATTCATTGTTATGATTATTCTTACTCTTTTAAATTATGTTTTATGCATTTGGGGACATGAAGTTTCTTTTCTGATCTTTATAGGACTCATTTTAGTTCCAGATTCCAGTTTTTGGATTATAGGATTTTATAGATTAACAGTGTCTCACAATAAATGAAAAACAATGTATTTATGGTTCTCATTCCTCATTTAGGTGTCCCACAATCCATATTTCTAGTGGTATTCATTGTTATGACCATTCTTACTCTTTACGATTCTATTTTATGCATTTGATGACATGAAGTTTCTTTTCTGATCTTCATGGGACTCATTTTGGTTCCAGATTACACTTTTAGGTCTATTGGATTTGGTTGATTAACGGTGTCTCCCAATGAATGAGAAACAACGTATTCATGCTTCTCATTCCTCATTTGGGCGTCCCACAATGCATATTTCTAGTGGTATTCATTGTTATGACCATTCTTACTCTTTAAAATTCTGTTTTATACATTTGAGGACATGAAGTTTCTTTTCTGATCTTCATGGGACTCATTTTAGTTCCAGATGCCACTTTTTGGTCTATTTAATATGGTTAATTAACTATGTGTCCCAATGAATGAGAAACAAGGTATTTATGCTTCTCATTCCACATTTAGGTGTCCTACAATGCATATTTCTAGTGGTATTCTTTGTTATGATGTTCCTACATTTCAAAATTATGTTTTATGCATTTTGGGGCAATAAGTTTATTTTCTGATCTTCATTGGATTCATTTCAGTTCCAGATTCCACTTTTTGGAATATGAGATTTGGTTGATTAACGGTGTCTCAGAATGAATGAGAAACTTGGTATTTCTGTTTCTCATTCCTCATTTAGGTGTACAGCAATGCATATTTCTAGTGGTAGTCATTGTTATGACAATTCTTACTCTTTAAAATAATGTTTTATGCATTTGGGGACATGAATTTCATTTTCTGATCTTCATTGGACTCATTTCAGTTCCAGATTCCTCTTTTTGGTATATTGGATTTGGTTGGTTAACAGTGTCTCACAATGAATGAGAAACAAGGTATTTATGTTTCTCATTCCTCATTTTGGTGTCCCATAATGCATATTTCTAGTGGCATTCTTTGTTATGACCATTTTTACTTTTTTAAATTCTGTTTTATGCATTTGGCGACATGAAGTTTTTTTTTTTGATCTTCATGGGACTCATTTTAGTTCCAGACTCCACTTTTTAGTCTATAGGATTTGGTTGATTAACGGTGTCTCCCAATGAGTGAGAAAAAACGTATTCATGCTTCTCATTCCTCATTTGGGCGTCCCAAAATGCATATTTCTAGTGGTATTCATTGTTATGACCATTCTTACTCTTTAAGATTCTGTTTTATGCATTTGAGGACATAAAGTTTCTTTTCTGATCTTCATGGGAATCATTTTAGTTCCAGATTCCAGTTTTATGTCTATTGGATTTGGTTGATTAACGGTTTCTCCTAATGAATGAGAAACAAGGTATTCATGCTTCTCATTTCTCATTTGGGCGTCCCACAATGCATATTTCTAATGGTATTCATCGTTATGACCATTCTTACTCTTTAAAATTCTGTTTTATGAATTTGAGGATATGAACTTTCTTTTCTGATCTTCATGGGACTCATTTTAGTTCCAGATACCACTTTTGGTCTATTTAATTTGGTTAATTATCTGTGTGTCCCAATGAATGAGAAACAAGGTATTTATGCTTCTCATTCCACATTTAGGTGTCCTACAATGCATATTTCTAGTGGTATTCTTTGTTATGACTGTTCCTACTTTTCAAAATTATGTTTTATGCATTTCGGGGCATGAAGTTTATTTTCTGATTTTCATTGGATTTCTGTTTCTTGATTTGATTTCCTTTATTTTCTGATTTTCATTGGATTCATTTCAGTTCCAGATTCCACTTTTTGGAATATGGGATCTGGTCGATTAACGGTGTCTTACAATGAATGAGAAACTAGGTATTTATAATCTTGTAACTTTTATTTAGTTTAGATTTATGCATTTTTCTTTTGATTTCTGTTTCCTTGATTTGATTTCACTTTGATTTCTGATTTTCATTGGATTCATTTAGTTCAGATTCCTTTTTGGATATGGATCTGTCGATTAACGTGTTTACAATGAATGAGAAACTAGGTATTTATGTCTCTCATTCCTCATTTAGGTGTCCAACAATGCATATTTCTAGTGGTATTCATTGTTATGACAATTCTTACTTCTTAAAATTCTGCTTTATGCATTTGGGGACATGAAGTTCAGTTTCTGTTCTTCATTGGACTCATTTCAGTTCCAGATTCATCTTTTTAGTATATTGGAGTTAGTTGATTAACGGTGTCTCCCTACGAATGAGAAACAAGGTATATATGTTTCTCATTCCTCATTTAGGTGTCCAACAATGCATACTTCTAGTGGTATTCATTGTTATGACCATTCTAACTCTTTAAAATTCTGTTCAATGCATTTGGGGACATATAGTTCATTTTTTAATCTTCATTGGACTCCTTTCAGTTCGAGATTCTTTCTTTTTGTATATTGGATTGGGTTGATTAACGGTGTCTCCGTAGTAATGAGAAACAAGGTATATATGTTTCTCATTCCTCATTCAGGTGTCCAACAATGCATATTTCAAGTAGTATTCATTGTTATGACCATTCTTACTCTTAAAAATTCTGTTTTATGTATTTGGGGACAAGAAGTTCATTTTCTGATCTTCGTTGGGCTCTTTTCAGTTCCAGATTCGTCTCTTTGGTATATTGGATTTGGGTTATTAGCGGTGTCTCCCAATGAATGAGAAACAAGGTACTCATGCTTCTCATTCCTCATTTGGGCGTCCCACAATGCATATTTCTAGTGGTATTCATTGTTATGACCATTCTTACTCTTTAAAATTCTGTTTTTTCCATTTGAGGACATGAAGTTTCTTTTCTGATCTTCATGGGACTCATTTTAGTTCCAGATTCCACTTTTTGGTCTATTGTATTTGGTTGATTAACTGTGTCTCCCAATGAATGAGAAACAAGGTATTTATGCTTCTCATTCCACATTTAAGTGTCCTACATTGCATATTTCTAGTGGTATTCTTTGTTATGACCGTTCCTACTTTTCAAAATTATGTTTTATGCATTTGGGGACAAGAAGTTTATTTTATGATCTTCATTGGATTCATTTCAGTTCCAGATTCCACTTTTTGGAATATGGGATTTGGTTGATTAACTGTGTTGATATTTAGACAATTTCACAAGTTTAAACCATCTTTTGTTGGATTGTTTTAGACATTTGACTCTCATTTAGGCATGTTTAGGATGCATATGGATTGCATTTTCCTTATCAGGTTTTGGAGTGGTCACTTAAGCGTTTTGAGCACAATTGGAGTGGAATGAAGCTAGGAGGACATGAAACCAAACTGAGGAGGCTGAGAAGAGAGGAAGACATTTTTGCAATCACAGCGGCCAACCACAGCGGGGAGGCGAGGCCGCTGTCGAAGCCTGAGCCGAGAATCACATGGAGCGGCCAACCACAGCGGGAAGACATGGCCGCTGTCAACTTCTGCGAACGTGGGAGCAAAGGTCACAGCGGGGGCGCTACCCCGCTGTGAGTTTTAAAACCACAGCGGTCACTGGCAGCGGTGTCCCGTGACCGCTGTGACCCGAAGATTTCCTCTTTGACTTTTGATAGACCAGGCTTGACTTTTATCTTACCCAGTTTTTCTTGGGCCGGCCCAGTATGTTGGGAAGGCCCAATATTTTAGGACACAACTATAAATAGCCCTAACCCTAATTTGTTTAGGATTATCCTTTTACCCTTTGATAATCTTGTAAACTTTTGGATTTAGTTTAGATTTATGCATTTGAGGACATGAATTTCACTTTCTGATCTTCACTGGACTCATTTCAGTTCCAGATTCCTCTTTTTGGTATATTGAATTTGGTTGATTAACGTGTCTCACAATGAATGAGAAACAAGGTATTTATGCTTCTCATTCCTCATTTAGTTGTTCAACAATGCATACTTCTAGTGGTACTCATTGTTATGACTATTCTAACTCTTTAAAATTCTGTTTTATGCATTTGGGGACATGTAGTTCATTTTTTTATCTTCAATGGACTCCTTTCAGTTCCAGATTTCTTCTTATTGTATATTTGATTTGGTCGATTAACGGTGTCTCCGTAGTAATGAGAAACATGGTATTTATGCTTATCATTCCTCGTTCAGGTGTCCAACAATGCTTATTTCTAGTAGTATTCATTGTTATGACCATTCTTACTCTTAAAAATTCTGTTTTATGCATTTGGGGACAAGAAGTTCATTTTCTGATCTTCAATGGGCTCTTTTCAGTTCCAGATTCCTCTCTTTGGTATATTGGATTTGGTTGATTAACGGTGTCTCCCAATGAATGAGAAACAAGGTATTCATGCTTCTCATTCCTCATTTGGGCGTCCCACAATGCATATTTCTAGTGGTATTCATTGTTATGACAATTCTTATTCTTTAAAATTCTGTTTTAAGCATTTGAGGACATGAAGTTTCGTTTCTGATCTTCATGGGACTCATTTAAGTTTCAGATTTCACTTTTTGGTCTATTTGATTTGGTTGATTAACTGTGTCTCCCAATGAATGAGAATCAAGGTATTTATGCTTCTCATTCCACATTTAGGTGTCCAACAATGCATACTTCTAGTGGAATTCTTTTGTTATTACCGTTCCTACTTTTCAAAATTATGTTTTATGCAGATGGGGGCAAGAAGTTTATTTTCTGATCTTCATTGGATTCATTTCAGTTCCAGATTCCACTTTTTGGAATATAGGATTTGGTTGATTAACAGTGTCTCACAATGAATGAGAAACTAGGTATTTATGTTTCTCAATCCTCAATTACTTGTCAAACAATGCATATTTCTACTGGTATTCATTGTTATGACAATTTGTACTCCTCAAAATTCTTTTTTATGCATTTGGGGACATGAAATTAAGTTTCTATTCTTCATTGGACTCATTTCAGTTCCAGATTCCTCTTTTTAGTATATAGGAGTCAGTTGATTAACGGTGTCTCCCTACGAATGAGAAACAAGGTGTATATGTTTCTCATTCCTCATTTAGGTGTCCAACAATCCATTCTAACTCTTTAAAATTCTGTTTTATGCATTTGGGGACATGTAATTCATTTTTTTATCTTCATTGGACTCCTTTCAGTTCCAGATTTCTTCTTTTTGTATATTGGATTTGGTCGATTAACGGTGTCTCCGTAGTAATGAGAAACATGGTATTTATGCTTATCATTCCTCGTTCAGGTGTCTAACAATGCTTATTTCTAGTAGTATTCATTGTTATGACCATTCTTACTCTTAAAAATTCTGTTTTATGCATTTGGGGACAAGAAGTTCATTTTCTGATCTTCATTGGGCTCTTTTCAGTTCCAGATTCCTCTCTTTGGTATATTGGATTTGGTTGATTAACGGTGTCTCCCAATGAATGAGAAACAAGGTATTCATGCTTGTCATTCCTCATTTGGGCGTCCCACAATGCATATTTCTTGTGGTATTCATTGTTATGACCATTCTTACTCTTTAAAATTCTGTTTTATTCATTTGAGGATATGAAGTTTCTTTTCTGATCCTCATGGGACTCGTCTTAGTTCCAGATTCCACTTTACGGCCTATTGGATTTGGTTGATTAACGGTGTCTCCCAATGAATGAGAAACAAGGTATTCATGCTTCTCATTCCTCATTTGGGCGTCCCACAATGCATATTTCTAGTGGTATTCATTGTTACGACCATTCTTACTCTTTAAAATTCTGTTTTATGCATTTGAGGACATGAAGTTTCTGTTCTGATCTTCATGGAACTCATTTTAGTTCCAGATTCCACTTTTTGGTTTATTTGATTTGGTTGATTAACTGTGTCTCCCAAGGAATGAGAAACAAGGTATTTATGCTTCTCATTCTACATTTAGGTGTCCAACAATGCCTATTTCTAGCGCTATTCTTTGTTATTACCGTTCATACTTTTCAAAATTTTGTTTTATGCATTTGGGGGCAAGAAGATTATTTTCGGATCTTCATTGGATTCATTTCAGTTCCAGATTCCACCTTTTGAAATATGGGATTTGGTTGATTAACGGTGTCTAACAAAGAATGAGAAACTAGGTATTTATCTTTATCTTTTTCATTCCTCATTTAGGTGTCCAAGAATGCATATTTCTAGTGGTATTCGTTGTTATGACAATTCTTTCTCTTTAAAATTCTGTTTTATGCATTTAGGGACATGAATTTCATTTTCTGATCTTCATTGGACTCATTTCAGTTCCAGATTCCTCTTTTTGGTGTATTTGATTTGGTTGGTTAAGAGTGTCTCCCAATGAATGAGAAACAAGGCATTTATGCGTCTTATTCTTCATTTAGGTGTCCCACAATGCATATTTCTAGTGGTATTCATTGTTATGACCATTCTTACTCTTGAAAATTCTGTTTTATGCATTAGGGGACATGAAATTCATTTTCTGATCATCATGGGACTCATTTTAATGCCAGATTCCACTATTTGGTATATTGAATTTGGTTGATTAACGGTGTCTCCCAATGAATGAGAAACAAGGCATTTATGTTTCTCATTCCTTATTTAGGTGTCCAACAATGCATGTTTCTAATAGTATTCATTGTTATGACCATTCTTACTCTTTTAAATTCTAGTTTATGCATTTGGGGACATGAAGTTCATTTTCTGATCATCATGAAACTCATTTTAATGCCAGATTCCACTCGTTGGTATTTTGAATTTTGTTCATTAACGGTGTCTCCCAATGAATGAGAAACAAGGTATTTATGTATCTCATTCGTCATTTAGGTGTCCCACAATGCATATTTCTAGTAGTATTCATTGTTATGACCATTCTTACTCCTTATGTTTTATGCATATGGGGACATGAAATTCAGTTTCTGTTCTTCATTGAACTCAATTCAGTTCCAGATTCCTCTTTTTCGTATATTAGAGTTAGTTGAGTAACGGTGTCTCCCTACGAATGAGAAACAAGATATATATGTTTCTCATTCCTCATTACGGAGTCCAACAATGCATATTTCTAGTGGTATTCATTGTTAGGACCATTCTAACTCGTTAAAATTCTGTTTTATGCATTTGGGGACATGAAGTTCATTTTTTGATCTTCATCGGACTCCTTTCAGTTCCAGATTCCTTCTTTTGGTAAATTGGATTTGGTTGGTTAACAGTGTCTCCAATGAATGAGAAACAAGGCATTTATGCGTCTTAATCTTCATTTAGGTGTCCCACAATGCATATTTCTAGTGGTATTCATTGTTATGACTATTCTTACTGTTTAAAATTCTGTTTTATGCATTTGGGGACATGAAGTTCATTTCCTGATCATCATGGGGCTCATTTTAATGCCAGATTCCACTCTTTGGTATTTTCAATTTTGTTCATTAACGGTGTCTCCCAATGAAGGAGAAACAAGGTATTTATGTATCTCATTTGTCATTTAGGTGTCTCACAATGCAAATTCCTAGTAGTATTCATTGTTATGACCATTCTTACTCCTTATGTTTTATGCATTTGGGGACATGAAATTCAGTTTCTGTTCTTCTTTGAACTCATTTCAGTTCCAGATTCCTCTTTTTAGTATATTAGAGTTAGTTGAGTAACGGTGTCTCCCTACGAATGAGAAACAAGGTATATATGTTTCTCATTCCTCATTTAGGAGTCCAACAATGCATATTTCTAGTGGTATTCATTGTTATGACCATTCTGTTTTATGCATTTGGGGACATGAAGTTCATTTTTTTTAATCTTCATTGGACTCCTTTCAGTTCCAGATTCCTTTTTTTGGTATATTTGATTTGGTTAATTAACGGTGTCTTCGAATGAATGAGAAACATGGTATTTATGTTTCTTATTCCTCATTTAGGTGTCCAACAATGCATATTTCTAGTGGTATTCGTTGTTATGATCATTCTTACTCTTAAAAATTATGTTTTTTGAATTTGGGGACACGTAGTTCCTTTTCTGATCTTCATGGGACTCATTTTCGTTCCAGATTTCACTTTTTGTCTATTGGATTTGTGTGATTAACTGTGTTTCCCAATGAATGAGAAACAAGGTATTTATGCTTCTCATTCCACATTTAGGTGTCCTACAATGCATATTTCTAGTGGTATTCTTTGTTATGACCGTTCCTATTTTTCAAAATTATGTTTTATGGGGGACAGGAAGTTTATTTTCAGATTTTCATTGGATTCATATCAGTTCCAGATTCCACTTTTTGAAATATGGGATTTCTTTGATTAAAGGTGTCTCACATTGAATGAGAAACTAGGTATTTATGTTTCTCATTCCTCATTTAGGTGTCCAACAATGCATATTTCCAGTGGTATTCATTGTTATGACAATTCTTACTCTTTAAAATTATGTTTTATGCATTTGGGGACTAAAAGTTCATTTTCGAATATTCATTGTACTCATTTCAGTTCCAGATTCCTCTTTCTGGTATATTGGATTTGGTTGATTAACAGTGTCTCACAATGAATGAGAAACAAGGTATTTATGTTTCTCATTTAGGTGTCCCACAATCCATGTTTCTAGGGGTATTCTTTGTTATGACCATTCTTACTCCTTAAAATTCAGTTTTATGCATTTGAGGACAAGAAGTTTCTTTTCTGATCTTCATTGGACTCATTTTAGTTTTCGATTCCACTTTTTGGTCTATTGGATTTGGTTGATTAATTGTGTCTCCAAATGAATGAGAAACAAGGTATTTATACTTCTCATTCCACATTTACGTGTCCTACAATGCATATTTCTAGTGGCATTCTTTGATATGACCGTTCCTATTTTTCAAAATTATGTTTTATGGGAGACAGGAAGTCTATTTTCAGATTTTCATTGGATTCATTTCAGTTCCAGATTCCACTTTTTGGAATATGGGATTTCTTTGATTAAAGGTGTCTCACAATGAATTTGAAACTAGGTATTTATGTTTCTCATTCCTCATTTAGGTGTCCAACAATGCATATTTCCAGTGGTATTCATTCTTATGATAATTCTTACTCTTTAAAATTATGTTTTATGCATTTGGGGACAAGAAGTTCATTCTCGAGTCTTCATTGTACTCATTTCAGTTCCAGATTCCTCTTTCTGGTATATTGGATTTGGTTGATTAACGGTGTCTCCCAATGAATGAGAAACTAGGTATTTATGTTTCTCATTCCTCATTTAGGTGTCCAACAATGCATATTTCTAGTGGTATTCATTGTTATGATAATTCTTACTCTTTAAAATTATGTTTTATGCATTTGGTGACCAGAAGTTCATTTTTCGAATCTTCATTGTACTCATTTCAGTTCCTGATTCCTCTTTCTGGTATATTGGATTTGGTTGATTAACAGTGTCTCACAATGAATGAGAAACAAGGTATTTATGTTTCTCATTCCTCATTTAGGTGTCCCACAATCCATGTGTCTAGGGGTATTCTTTGTTACGACCATTCTTACTCTTTAAAATTCAGTTTTATGCATTTGAGGACATGAATTTTCTTTTCTGATCTTCATTGGACTCATTTTAGTTTCCGATTCCACTTTTTGGTCTATTGGATTTGGTTGATTAGTTGTGTCTCCCAATGAATGAGAAACAAGGTATTTATGCTTTTCATTCCACATTTAGGTGTCCTACAATGCATATCTCTAATGGTATTCTTTGTTATGACCATTCTTACTCCTTAAAATTCAGTTTTATGCATTTCAGGACATGAAGTTTCTTTCCTGATCTTCATGGGACTCATTTTAGTTCCCGATTCCACTTTTTGGTCTATTGGATTTGGTTGATTAATTGTGTCTCCCAATGAATGAGAAACAAGGTATTTATGCTTCTCATTCCACATTTAGGTGTCCTAAAATGCATATTTCTAGTGGTATTCTTTGTTATGACCGTTCCTACTTTTTAAAATTATGTTTTATTTATCTGGGGACAGGAAGTTTATTTTCTGATTTTCAATGGATTCATTTCAGTTCGAGATTCCACTTTTTGCAATATGGAATTTGGTTGATTAACGGTGTCTCACAATGAATGAGAAACTAGGTATTTATGTTTCTCATTCCTCATTTAGGTGTCCCACAATGCATATTTCTAGTGGCATTCTTTGTTATGACCATTTTTACTCTTTAAAATTCTGTTTTATGCATTTGAGGACATGAAGTTTCTTTTCTGATCTTCATGGGACTCATTTTAGTTCCAGATTCCACTTTTTAGTCTATTGGATTTGGTTGATTAACGGTGTCTCCCAATGAGTGAGAAACAAGGTATTCATGCTTCTCATTCCTCGTTTGGGCGCCCCACATTGCAAATTTCTGGTGGTATTCATTATTATGACCATTCTTACTCTTTAAAATTCTGTTTTATGCATTTGAGGACATAAAGTTCCGTTTCTGATCTTCATGGGACTCATTTAAGTTTCAGATTCCACTTTTTGGTCTATTTGATTTGGTTGATTAACTATGTCTCCCAATGAATGAGAAATAAGGTATTTATGCTTCTCATTCCACATTTAGGTGTCCTACAATGCATATTTCTAGTGGTATTCTTTTTTTATTACCGTTCCTACTTTTCAAAATTATATTTTATGCAGATGGGGGCAAGAAGTTCATTTTCTGATCTTCATTGGATTCATTTCAGTTCCAGATTCCACTTTTTGGAATATAGGATTTGGTTGATTAACAGTGTCTCACAATGAATGAGAAAGTAGGTATTTATGTTTCTGATTCCTCAATTAGTTGTCCAACAGTGCATATTTCTAGTGGAATTCATTGTTATGACAATTCGTACTCCTTAAAATTCTGTTTTATGCATTTGGGGACATGAAATTCAGTTTCTGTTCTTCATTGGAATTATTTCAGTTCCAGATTTCTCTTTTTAGTATATTGGAGTTAGTTGATTAACGGTGTCTCCCTACGAATGAGAAACAAGGTATATATGTTTCTCATTCCTCATTTAGGAGTCCAACAGTGCATATTTCTAGTGGTATTCATTGTTATGACCATTCTAACTCGTTAAAATTCTGTTTTATGCATTTGGGGACATGAAGTTCATTTTTTTATCTTCATTGGACTTCTTTCAGTTCCAGATTCCTTTTTTGGTATATTGGATTTGGTTAATTAACGGTGTCTACGAATGAATGAGAAACATGGTATTTATGTTTCTCATTCCTCATTTAGGTGTCCAACAATGCATATTTCTAGTGGTATTCGTTGTTATGGTGATTCTTACTCTTAAAAATTATGGTTTTTGAATTTGGGGACACGTAGTTCCTTTTCTGATCTTCATGGGACTCATTTTCGTTCCAGATTTCACTTTTTTGTCTATTGGATTTGTGTGATTAACTGTGTCTCCCAATGAATGAGAAACAAGGTATTTATGCTTCTCATTCCACATTTAGGTGTCCTACAATGCATATTTCTAGTGGAATTCTTTGTTATGAACGTTCCTACTTTTCAAAATTATGTTTTATGGGGGACAGGACGTTTATTTTCAGATTTTCATTGGATTCATTTCAGTTCCAGATTCCACTTTTTGGAATATGGGATTTCTTTGATTAAAGGTGTCTCACAATGAATGAGAAACTAGGTATTTATGTTTCCCATTCCTCATTTATGTGTCCAACAATGCATATTTCCAGTGGTATTCATTGTTATGATAATTCTTACTATTTAAAATTATGTTTTATGCATTTGGGGACCAGAAGTTCATTTTCGAATCTTCATTGTACTCATTTCAGTTCCAGATTCCTCTTTCTGGTATATTGGATTTGGTTGATTAACAGTGTCTCACAATGAATGAGAAACAAGGTATTTATGTTTCTCATTCCTCATTTAGGTGTCCCACAATCCATGTTTCTAGGGGTATTCTTTGTTACGACCATTCTTACTATTTAAAATTCAGTTTTATGCATTTGAGGACATGAAGTTTCTTTTCTGATCTTCATTGGACTCATTTTAGTTTCCGATCCCACTTTTTGGTCTATTGGATTTGGTTGATTAATTGTGTCTCCCAATGAATGAGAAACAAGGTATTTATGCTTCTCATTCTACATTTAGGTGTCCTACAATGCATATCTCTAGTGGTATTCTTTGTTATGACCATTCTTACTCTTTAAAATTCAGTTTTATGCATTTGAGGACATGAAGTTTGTTTCCTGATCTTCATGGGACTCATTTTAGTTCCCGATTCCACTTTTTGGTCTATTGGATTTGGTTGATTAATTGTGTCTCCCAATGAATGAGAAACAAGGTATTTATGCTTCTCATTCCACATTTAGGTGTCCTAAAATGCATATTTCTAGTGGTTTTCTTTGTTATGACCGTTCCTACTTTTCAAAATTATGTTTTATGCATTTGGGGACAGGAAGTTAATTTTCTGATTTTCAATGGATTCATTTCAGTCCGAGATTCCACTTTTTGCAATATAGAATTTGGTTGATTAACGGTGTCTCACAATGAATGAGAAACTAGGTATTTATGTTTCTCATTCCTCATTTAGGTGTCCCACAATGCATATTTCTAGTGGCATTCTTTGTTATGACCATTTTTAGTCTTGAAAATTCTGTTTTATGCATTTGAGGACATGAAGTTTCTTTTCTGATCTTCAGGGGACTCATTTTAGTTCCAGACTCCACTTTTTAGTCTATTGGATTTGGTTGATTAACGGTGTCTCCCAATGCGTGAGAAACAAGGTATTCATGCTTCTCATTCCTCGTTTGGGCGCCTCACATTGCAAATTTCTGGTGGTATTCATTGTTATGACCATTCTTACTCTTTAAAATTCTGTTTTATGCATTTGAGGACATGAAGTTCCGTTTCTGATCTTCATGGGACTCATTTAAGTTTCAGATTCCACTTTTTGGTCTATTTGATTTGGTTGATTAACTGTGTCTCCCAATGAATGAGAAATAAGGTATTTATGCTTCTCATTCCACATTTACGTGTCCAACAATGCATATTTCTAGTGGTATTCTTTTGTTATTACCGTTCCTACTTTTCAAAATTATATTTTATGCAGATGGGGGCAAGAAGTTTATTTTCTGATCTTCATTGGATTCATTTCAGTTCCAGATTCCACTTTTTGGAATATTGGATATGGTTGATTAACAGTGTCTCATAATGAATGAGAAAGTAGGTATTTATGTTTCTGATTCCTCAATTAGGTGTCCAACAGTGCATATTTCTAGTGCTATTCATTGTTATGACAATTCGTACTCCTTAAAATTCTGTTTTATGTATTTGGGGACATGAAATTCAGTTTCTGTTCTTCATTGGAATCATTTCAGTTCCAGATTTCTCTTTTTAGTATATTGGAGTTAGTTGATTAACGGTGTCTCCCTACGAATGAGAAACAAGGTATATATGTTTCTCATTCCTCATTTAGGAGTCCAACAATGCATATTTCTAGTGGTATTCATTGTTATGACCATTCTAACTCGTTAAAATTCTGTTTTATGCATTTGGGGACATGAAGTTCATTTTTTTATCTTCATTGGACTCCTTTCAGTTCCAGATTCCTTTTTTTGGTATATTGGATTTGGTTAATTAACGGTGTCTACGAATGAATGAGAAACATGGTATTTATGTTTCTCATTCCTCATTTAGGTGTCCAACAATGCATATTTCTAGTGGTATTCGTTGTTATGATCATTCTTACTCTTTAAAATTCTGTTTTAGGCATTTGAGGACATGAAGTTCCGTTTCTGATCTTCATGGGACTCATTTAAGTTTCAGATTTCACTTTTTTGTCTATTGGATTTGTGTGATTAACTGTGTCTCCCAATGAATGAGAAACAAGGTATTTATGCTTCTCATTCCACATTTAGGTGTCCTACAATGCATATTTCTAGTGGTATTCTTTGTTATGAACGTTCCTACTTTTCAAAATTATGTTTTATGGGGGACAGGAAGTTTATTTTCAGATTTTCATTGGATTCATTTCAGTTCCAAATTCCACTTTTTGGAATATGGGATTTCTTTGATTAAAGGTGTCTCACAATGAATGAGTAACTAGGTATTTATGTTTCTCATTCCTCATTTAGGTGTCCAACAATGCATATTTCCAGTGGTATTCATTGTTAAGATAATTCTTACTCTTTAAAATTATGTTTTAAGCATTTGGGGACCAGAAGTTCATTTTCGAATCTTCATTGTACTCATTTCAGTTCCAGATTCCTCTTTCTGGTATATTGGATTTGGTTGACTAACAGTGTCTCACAATGAATGAGAAACAAGGTATTTATGTTTCTCATTCCTCATTTAGGTGTCCCACAATCCATGTTTCTAGGGGTATTCTTTGTTACGACCATTCTTACTATTTAAAATTCAGTTTTATGCATTTGAGGACATGAAGTTTCTTTTCTGATCTTCATTGGACTCATTTTAGTTTCCGATTCCACTTTTTGGTCTATTGGATTTGGTTGATTAATTGTGTCTCCCAATGAATGAGAAACAAGGTATTTATGCTTCTCATTCCACATTTAGGTGTCCTAAAATGCATATTTTTAGTGGTATTCTTTGTTATGACCGTTCCTACTTTTCAAAATTATGTTTTATTTATTTGGGGACAGGAAGTTTATTTTCTGATTTTCAATGGATTCATTTCAGTTCGAGATTCCACTTTTTGCAATATGGAATTTGGTTGATTAACGGTGTCTCACAATGAATGAGAAACTAGGTATTTATGTTTCTCATTCCTCATTTAGGTGTCCCACAATGCATATTTCTAGTGGCATTCTTTGTTATGACCATTTTTACTCTTTAAAATTCTGTTTTATGCATTTGAGGACATGAAGTTTCTTTTCTGATCTTCAGGGGACTCATTTTAGTTCCAGACTCCACTTTTTAGTCTACTGGATTTGGTTGATTAACGGTGTCTCCCAATGCGTGAGAAACAAGGTATTCATGTTTCTCATTCCTCGTTTGGGCGCCTCACATTGCAAATTTCTGGTGGTATTCATTGTTATGACCATTCTTACTCTTTAAAATTCTGTTTTATGCATTTAAGGACATGAAGTTCCGTTTCTGATCTTCATGGGACTCATTTAAGTTTCAGATTCCACTTTTTGGTCTATTTGATTTGGTTGATTAAATGTGTCTCCCAATGAATGAGAAATAAGGTATTTATGCTTCTCATTCCACATTTAGGTGTCCAACAATGCATATTTCTAGTGGTATTCTTTTGTTATTACCATTCCTACTTTTCAAAATTATATTTTATGCAGATGGGGGCAAGAAGTTTAATTTCTGATCTTCATTGGATTCATTTCAGTTCCAGATTCCACTTTTTGGAATATAGGATTTGGTTGATTAACAGTGTCTCCCAATGAATGAGAAAGTAGGTATTTATGTTTCTGATTCCTCAATTAGGTGTCCAACAGTGCATATTTCTAGTGCTATTCATTGTTATGACAATTCGTACTCCTTAAAATTCTGTTTTATGCATTTGGTGACCAGAAGTTCATTTTTCGAATCTTCATTGTACTCATTTCAGTTCCTGATTCCTCTTTCTGGTATATTGGATTTGGTTGATTAACAGTGTCTCACAATGAATGAGAAACAAGGTATTTATGTTTCTCATTCCTCATTTAGGTGTCCCACAATCCATGTGTCTAGGGGTATTCTTTGTTACGACCATTCTTACTCTTTAAAATTCAGTTTTATGCATTTGAGGACATGAAGTTTCTTTTCTGATCTTCAGGGGACTCATTTTAGTTCCAGACTCCACTTTTTAGTCTACTGGATTTGGTTGATTAACGGTGTCTCCCAATGCGTGAGAAACAAGGTATTCATGTTTCTCATTCCTCGTTTGGGCGCCTCACATTGCAAATTTCTGGTGGTATTCATTGTTATGACCATTCTTACTCTTTAAAATTCTGTTTTATGCATTTAAGGACATGAAGTTCCGTTTCTGATCTTCATGGGACTCATTTAAGTTTCAGATTCCACTTTTTGGTCTATTTGATTTGGTTGATTAAATGTGTCTCCCAATGAATGAGAAATAAGGTATTTATGCTTCTCATTCCACATTTAGGTGTCCAACAATGCATATTTCTAGTGGTATTCTTTTGTTATTACCATTCCTACTTTTCAAAATTATATTTTATGCAGATGGGGGCAAGAAGTTTAATTTCTGATCTTCATTGGATTCATTTCAGTTCCAGATTCCACTTTTTGGAATATAGGATTTGGTTGATTAACAGTGTCTCCCAATGAATGAGAAAGTAGGTATTTATGTTTCTGATTCCTCAATTAGGTGTCCAACAGTGCATATTTCTAGTGCTATTCATTGTTATGACAATTCGTACTCCTTAAAATTCTGTTTTATGCATTTGGGGACATGAAATTCAGTTTCTGTTCTTCATTGGAATCATTTCAGTTCCAGATTTCTCTTTTTCGTATATTGGAGTTAGTTGATTAACGGTGTCTCCCTACGAATGAGAAACAAGGTATATATGTTTCTCATTCCTCATTTAGGAGTCCAACAATGCATATTTCTAGTGGTATTCATTGTTATGACCATTCTAACTCGTTAAAATTCTGTTTTATGCATTTTGGGACATGAAGTTCATTTTTTTATCTTCATTGGACTCCTTTCAGTTCCAGATTCCTTTTTTGGTATATTGGATTTGGTTAATTAACGGTGTCTACGAATGAATGAGAAACATGGTATTTATGTTTCTCATTCCTCATTTAGGTGTCCAACAATGCATATTTCTAGTGGTATTCGTTGTTATGATCATTCTTACTCTTAAAAATTATGGTTTTTGAATTTGGGGACACGTAGTTCCTTTTCTGATCTTCATGGGACTCATTTTCGTTCCAGATTTCACTTTTTTGTCTATTGGATTTGTGTGATTAACTGTGTCTCCCAATGAATGAGAAACAAGGTATTTATGCTTCTCATTCCACATTTAGGTGTCCTACAATGCATATTTCTAGTGGTATTCTTTGTTATGAACGTTCCTACTTTTCAAAATTATGTTTTATGGGGGACAGGAAGTTTATTTTCAGATTTTCATTGGATTCATTTCAGTTCCAGATTCCACTTTTTGGAATATGGGATTTCTTTGATTAAAGGTGTCTCACAATGAATGAGAAACTAGGTATTTATGTTTCTCATTCCTCATTTAGGTGTCCAACAATGCATATTTCCAGTGGTATTCATTGTTAAGATAATTCTTACTCTTTAAAATTATGTTTTAAGCATTTGGGGACCAGAAGTTCATTTTCGAATCTTCATTGTACTCATTTCAGTTCCAGATTCCTCTTTCTGGTATATTGGATTTGGTTGACTAACAGTGTCTCACAATGAATCAGAAACAAGGTATTTATGTTTCTCATTCCTCATTTAGGTGTCCCACAATCCATGTTTCTAGGGGTATTCTTTGTTACGACCATTCTTACTATTTAAAATTCAGTTTTATGCATTTGAGGACATGAAGTTTCTTTTCTGATCTTCATTGGACTCATTTTAGTTTCCGATTCCACTTTTTGGTCTATTGGATTTGGTTGATTATTTTGTCTCCCAATGAATGAGAAACAAGGTATTTATGCTTCTCATTCCACATTTAGGTGTCCTAAAATGCATATTTTTAGTGGTATTCTTTGTTATGACCGTTCCTACTTTTCAAAATTATGTTTTATTTATTTGGGGTCAGGAAGTTTATTTTCTGATTTTCAATGGATTCATTTCAGTTCGAGATTCCACTTTTTGCAATATGGAATTTGGTTGATTAACGGTGTCTCACAATGAATGAGAAACTAGGTATTTATGTTTCTCATTCCTCAATTAGGTGTCCCACAATGCATATTTCTAGTGGCATTCTTTGTTATGACCATTGTTACTCTTTAAAATTCTGTTTTATGCATTTGAGGACATGAAGTTTCTTTTCTGATCTTCAGGGGACTCATTTTAGTTCCAGACTCCACTTTTTAGTCTATTGGATTTGGTTGATTAAGGGTGTCTCCCAATGCGTGAGAAACAAGGTATTCATGTTTCTCATTCCTCATTTGGGCGCCTCACATTGCAAATTTCTGGTGGTATTCATTGTTATGACCATTCTTACTCTTTAAAATTCTGTTTTATGCATTTGAGGACATGAAGTTCCGTTTCTGATCTTCATGGGACTCATTTAAGTTTCAGATTCCACTTTTTGGTCTATTTGATTTGGTTGATTAAATGTGTCTCCCAATGAATGAGAAATAAGGTATTTATGCTTCTCATTCCACATTTAGGTGTCCAACAATGCATATTTCTAGTGGTATTCTTTTGTTATTACTGTTCCTACTTTTCAAAATTATATTTTATGCAGATGGGGGCAAGAAGTTTATTTTCTGATCTTCATTGGATTCATTTCAGTTCCAGATTCCACTTTTTGGAATATAGGATTTGGTTGATTAACAGTGTCTCCCAATGAATGAGAAAGTAGGAATTTATGTTTCTGATTCCTCAATTAGGTGTCCAACAGTGCATATTTCTAGTGGTATTCATTGTTATGACAATTCGTACTCCTTAAAATTCTGTTTTATGCATTTGGGGACATGAAATTCAGTTTCTGTTCTTCATTGGAATCATTTCAGTTCCAGATTTCTCTTTTTAGTATATTGGAGTTAGTTGATTAACGGTGTCTCCCTACGAATGAGAAACAAGGTATATATGTTTCTCATTCCTCATTTAGGAGTCCAACAATGCATATTTCTAGTGGTATTCATTGTTATGACCATTCTAACTCGTTAATATTCTGTTTTATGCATTTGGGACATGAAGTTCATTTTTTTTATCTTCATTGGACTCCTTTCAGTTCCAGATTCTTTTTTTTGGTATATTGGATTTGGTTACTTAACAGTGTCTACGAATGAATGAGAAACATGGTATTTATGTTTCTCATTCCTCATTTAGGTGTCCAACAATGCATATTTCTAGTGGTATTCGTTGTTATGATCATTCTTACTCTTAAAAATTATGGTTTTTGAATTTGGGGACACGTAGTTCCTTTTCTGATCTTCATGGGACTCATTTTCGTTCCAGATTTCACTTTTTTGTCTATTGGATTTGTGTGATTAACTGTGTCTCCCAATGAATGAGAAACAAGGTATTTATGCTTCTCATTCCACATTTAGGTGTCCTACAATGCATATTTCTAGTGGTATTCTTTGTTATGAACGTTCCTACTTTTCAAAATTATGTTTTATGGGGGACAGGAAGTTTATTTTCAGATTTTCATTGGATTCATTTCAGTTCCAGATTCCACTTTTTGGAATATGGGATTTCTTTGATTAAAGGTGTCTCACAATGAATGAGAAACTAGGTATTTATGTTTCTCATTCCTCATTTAGGTGTCCAACAATGCATATTTCCAGTGGTATTCATTGTTATGATAATTCTTACTCTTTAAAATTATGTTTTATGCATTTGGGGACCAGAAGTTCATTTTCGAATCTTCATTGTACTCATTTCAGTTCCAGATTCCTCTTTCTGGTATATTGGATTTGGTTGACTAACAGTGTCTCACAATGAATGAGAAACAAGGTATTTATGTTTCTCATTTCTCATTTAGGTGTCCCACAATCCATGTTTCTAGGGGTATTCTTTGTTACGACCATTCTTACTATTTAAAATTCAGTTTTATGCATTTGAGGACATGAAGTTTCTTTTCTGATCTTCATTGGACTCATTTTAGCTTCCGATTCCACTTTTTGGTCTATTGGATTTGGTTGATTAAGTGTGTCTCCCAATGAATGAGAAACAAGGTATTTACGCTTCTCATTCCACATTTAGGTGTCCTAAAATGCATATTTCTAGTGGTATTCTTTGTTATGACCGTTCCTACTTTTCAAAATTATGTTTTATTTATTTGGGGACAGGAAGTTTATTTTCTGATTTTCAATGGATTCATTTCAGTTCGAGATTCCGCTTTTTGCAATATGGGATTTGGTTGATTAACTGTGTCTCACAATGAATGAGAAACTAGGTATTTATGTTTCTCATTCCTCATTTAGGTGTCCAACAAGGCATATGTCTAGTGGTATTCATTGTTATGACAACTCTTATTCTTTAAAATTCTATTTAATGCATTTGGGGACATGAATTTAATTTTCTGATCTTCATTGGACTCATTTCAGTTCCAGATTCCTTTTTTGGTATATTGGATTTGGTTGGTTAACAGTGTCTCCCAATGAATGAGAAACAAGGCATTTATGTGTCTTATTCTTCATTTAGGTGTCCCACAATGCATATTTCTAGTGGTATTCATTGTTATGACCATTCTTACTCTTTAAAATACTGTTTTATGCATTTGTGGACATGAAATTCATTTTCGGATCATCATGGGACTCATTTTAATGTCAGATTCCACTCTTTGGTATATTGAATTTTGGTTATTAACTGTATCTCCAAATGAATGAGAAACAAGGTATTTATGCTTCTCATTTCCATATTTAGGTGTTCTACAATGCATATTTCTAGTGCTAATTCTTTGTTATTACCGTTCCTACTTTTCAAAATTACGTTTTATGCATTTGGGGGCAAGAAATTTATTTTCTGATCTTCATTGGATTCATTTCAGTTCCAGATTCCACTTTTTGGAATATAGGATTTGGTTGATTAACGGTGTCTCACAATGAATGAGAAACTAGGTATTTATGTTTTTCATTCCTCATTTAGGTGTTCAACAATGCATATTTCTAGTGGTATTCATTGTTATGACTATTCTTACTCTTTAAATTTCTAGTTTATGCATTTGGGGACATGCAGTTCATTTTCTGATCACCATGGGACTCATTTTAATGCTAGATTCCACTCTTTAGTATTTTGAATTTTGTCGATTAATGGTGTCCCCCAATGAGTGAGGAACAAGGTATTTATGCTTCTCATTTCTCACTTAGGTGTTCCACAATGCATATTTCTAGTGCTATTTCATTGTTATGTTTATTATCACTCTTTAAAATTATGTTTTATGCATTTGGGGACATGAAGTTCATTTTCTGATCTCCTTTGGACTCATTTCATTTCCAATTTCCTCTTTTTGGTATATTGGATTTGGTTGGTTAACAGTGTCTCCCAATGAATGAGAAACAAGGCATTTATGCATCTTATTCTTCATTTAGGTGTCCCACAATGCATATTTCTAGTGGTATTCATTGTTATGACTATTCTTACTCTTTAAAATTCTGTTTTATGCATTTAGGGACATGTAGTTCCTTTTCTGATCTCCATGGGACTTATTTTTGTTCCAGATTTCACTTTTGTATCTATTAGATTTGGTTGATTAACGGTGTCTCCCAATAATTGAGAAACAAGGTATTTATGCTTCTCATTCTTCATTTCGGTGTCCCACAATGCATATTTCTAGTGGTAGTCATTGTTATGACCATTCTTACTCTTTAAAATTATGTTTTATGCATTTGGGGACAAGAAGTTCATTTTCGGATCTTCATTGGACTCATTTCAGTTCCACATTCCTCTTTTTGGTAAATTGGATTTGCTTGATTATCGGTGTCTCACAATGAATGAGAAACCAGGTATTTATGCTCCTCATTCCTCATTTAGGTGTCCTACAATGTATATTACTAGTAGAATTCATTGTTATGACCATTCTTACTCCTTAAAATTCGGTTTAATGAATGTGTGGACATGAAGTTCAAAATCTGTTCTTCATTGGACTCATTTCAGTTCCAAATTCCTCTTTTTAGTATATTGGAGTTGGTTGATTAACGGTGTCTCCCTACGAATGATAGACAAGGTATATATGTTTCTCATTCCTCATTTAGGTGTCCAACAATGTATATTTCTAGTGGTATTCTTTGTTATGACAGTTCCTACTTTTCAAAATTTTGTTTTATGCATTTGGGGACAAGAAGATTATTTTCTGATCTTCATTGGATTCATTTCAGTCCCAGATTCCACTTTTTCAAATATGTGATTTGGTTAATTAACGGTGTCTCACAATGAATGAAAAATTAGGTATTTATCTTTCTTATTCCTCATTTAGGTGTCCAACAATGCATATTTCTAGTGTTATTCATTGTTATGACAATTTATACTCTTTAAAATTTTGTTTTATGCATTTGGGGACATGAATTTCATTTTCTGATCTTCATTGGACTCATTTCAGTTCCACATTCCTCTTTTTAGTATATTGGATTTGGTTGGTTAACAGTGCCTCCCAGTGAATAAGAAACAAAGCATTTATGCTTCTTATTCTTCATTTAGGTGTCCCACAATGCATATTTCTAGTGGTATTCATTGTTCTGACCATTCTTACTCTTTAAAATTCTGTTTTATGTATTTGGGGATATGAAATTCATTTTCTGATAATCATGGGACTCATTTTAATGCCAGATTCCACTGTTTGGTATTTTGAATTTTGTTGATTAACGGTGTCTCCCAATGAATGAGAAACAAGGTATTTATGTTTCTCATTCCTCATTTTGGTATCCAACAATGCATATTTGTAATGGTATTCATTGTTATGACCATTCTTACTTTTCAAAATTCTGGTTTATGCATTTGGGGACATGAAGTTCATTTTCTGATCATCATGGGACTCATTTTAATGCCAGATTCCACGCTTTGGTATTTTGAATTTTGTTGATTAACGGTGTCACCCATTGAATGAGAACCAATGTATTTATGTATCTCATTCGTCATTTAGGTGTCCCACAATGCGTATTTCTAGTAGTATTCATTGTTATGACCATTCTTACTCCTTATGTTTTATGCATTTGGGGACATGAAATTCAGTTTCTGTTCTTCTTTGGACTCATTTCAGTTCCAGCTTCCTCTTTTTAGTATATTAGAGTTAGTTGAGTAACGGTGTCTCCCTACGAATGAGAATCAAGGTATGTATGTTTCTCATTCCTCATTTAGGAGTCCAACAATGCATCTTTGTAGTGTTATTCATTGTTATGATCAATTCTAACTCGTTAAAATTCTGTTTTATGCATTTGCGGCCATTAATTTCATTTTCTAATCTTCATTGGACTCATTTAAGTTCCACTTTCCTCTTTTTGGTATATTGGATTTGGTTGATTAACAGTGTCTCCCAATGAATGAGAAACAAGGCATTTATACATCTTATTCTTCTTTTAGGTGTCCCACAATGCATATTTATAGTGGTATTCATTGTTATGACCATTCGTACTCTTTAAAATTCTGTTTTATACATTTAGGGACATGTAGTTCCTTTTCTGATCTCCATGGGACTCATTTTCGTTCCATATTTCACTTTTTTGTCTATTGGATTTGGTTGATTAACGGTGTCTCCCAATAATTGAGAAACAAGGTATTTATGCTTCTCATTCTTCATTTCGGTGTCCCACAGTGCATATTTCTAGTGGTAGTCATTGTTATGACCATTCTTACTCTTTAAAATTCTGTTTTATGCATTTAGGTGTCCAACAATGCATATTTCTAGTGCTGTTCTTGTTATTACCGTTCCTACTTTTCAAAATTATGTTTTATGCATTTGGGGGCAAGAAGTTTATTTTCTGATCTTCATTTGATTCATTTTAATTCCATATTCCACTTTTTGGAATATAGGATTTGGTTGATTAACGGTGTCTCACAATTAATAAGAAACTATGTATTTATGTTTCTCATTCCTCATTTAGGTGTCCAACAATGTATATTTCAAGTGGTATTATTTGTTATGACCGTTCCTACTTTTCAAAATTATGTTTTATGCATTTGGGGACAAGAAGATTATTTTCTGATCTTCATTGGATTCATTTCAGTCCCAGATTCCACTTTTTGGAATATGAGATTTGGTTAATTAACGGTGTCTCACAATGAATAAGAAACTAGGTATTTATCTTTCTTATTCCTCATTTAGGTGTCCAACAATGCATATTTCTATTGGTATTCATTGTTATGATAATTCTTAATCTTTAAAATTCTGTTTTATGCATTTGGGGACATGAATTTCATTTTCTGATCTTCATTGGACTCATTTCAGTTCCACATTCCTCTTTTTGGTATATTTGATTTGGTTGGTTAACAGTGTCTCCCAATGAATGAGAAACAAGGCATTTATGCTTCTTATTCTTCATTTAGGTGTCCCACAATGCATATTTCTAGTGGTATTCATTGTTATGACCATTCTTACTCTTTAAAATTCGGTTTTATTCATTTGGGGACATGAAATTCATTTTCTGATAATCATGGAACTCATTTTAATGCCAGATTCCACTGTTTGGTATTTTGAATTTTGTTGATTAACGGTGTCTCCCAATGAATGAGAAACAAGGTATTTATGTTTCTCATTCCTCATTTAGGTGTCCAACAATGTATATTTCTAGTGGTATTCTTTGTTATGACCGTTCCTACTTTTCAAAATTTTGTTTTATGCATTTGGGGACAAGAAGATTATTTTCTGATCTTCATTGGATTCATTTCAGTCCCAGATTCCACTTTTTCAAATATGTGATTTGGTTAATTAACGGTGTTTCACAATGAATGAGAAATTAGGTATTTATCTTTCTTATTCCTCATTTAGGTGTCCAACAATGCATATTTCTAGTGTTATTCATTGTTATGACAATTTATACTCTTTAAAATTTTGTTTTATGCATTTGGGGACATGAATTTCATTTTCTGATCTTCATTGGACTCATTTCAGTTCCACATTCCTTTTTTTGGTATATTGGATTTGGTTGGTTAACAGTGTCTCCCAGTGAATAAAAAACAAAGCATTTATGCTTCTTATTCTTCATTTAGGTGTCCTACAATGCATATTTCTAGTGGTATTCATTGTTCTGACCATTCTTACTCTTTAAAATTCTGTTTTATGTATTTGGGGATATGAAATTCATTTTCTGATAATCATGGGACTCATTTTAATGCCAGATTCCACTGTTTGGTATTTTGAATTTTGTTGATTAACGGTGTCTCCCAATGAATGAGAAACAAGGTATTTATGTTTCTCATTCCTCATTTAGGTATCCAACAATGCATATTTGTAGTGGTATTCATTGTTATGACCATTCTTACTCTTCAAAATTCTGGTTTATGCATTTGGGGACATGAAGTTCATTTTCTGATCATCATGAGACTCATTTTAATGCCAGATTCCACGCTTTGGTATTTTGAATTTTGTTGATTAACGGTGTCACCCATTGAATGAGAACCAATGTATTTATGTATCTCATTCGTCATTTAGGTGTCCCACAATGCGTATTTCTAGTAGTATTCATTGTTATGACCATTCTTACTCCTTATGTTTTATGCATTTTGGGACATGAAATTCAGTTTCTGTTCTTCTTTGGACTCATTTCAGTTCCAGCTTCCTCTTTTTAGTATATTAGAGTTAGTTGAGTAACGGTGTCTCCCTACGAATGAGAATCAATGTATATATGTTTCTCATTCCTCATTTAGGAGTCCAACAATGCATCTTTGTAGTGTTATTCATTGTTATGACCAGTCTAACTCGTTAAAATTCTGTTTTATGCATTTGCGGCCATTAATTTCATTTTCTGATCTTCATTGGACTCATTTAAGTTCCACTTTCCTCTTTTTGGTATATTGGATTTGGTTGATTAACAGTGTCTCCCAATGAATGAGAAACAAGGCATTGATACATCTTATTCTTCATTTAGGTGTCCCACAATGCATATTTATAGTGGTATTCATTGTTATGACCATTCTTACTCTTTAAAATTCTGTTTTATACATTTAGGGACATGTAGTTCCTTTTCTGATCTCCATGGGACTCATTTTCGTTCCAGATTTTACTTTTTTGTCTATTGGATTTGGTTGATTAACGGTGTCTCCCAATAATTGAGAAACAAGGTATTTATGCTTCTCATTCTTCATTTCGGTGTCCCACAGTGCATATTTCTAGTGGTAGTCATTGTTATGACCATTCTTACTCTTTAAAATTCTGTTTTATGCATTTAGGTGTCCAACAATGCATATTTCTAGTGCTGTTCTTGTTATTACCGTTCCTACTTTTCAAAATTATGTTTTATGCATTTGGGGGCAAGAAGTTTATTTTCTGATCTTCATTTGATTCATTTTAATTCCATATTCCACTTTTTGGAATATAGGATTTGGTTGATTAACGGTGTCTCACAATTAATAAGAAACTATGTATTTATGTTTCTCATTCCTCATTTAGGTGTCCAACAATGTATATTTCAAGTGGTATTATTTGTTATGACCGTTCCTACTTTTCAAAATTATGTTTTATGCATTTGGGGACAAGAAGATTATTTTCTGATCTTCATTGGATTCATTTCAGTCCCAGATTCCACTTTTTGGAATATGAGATTTGGTTAATTAACGGTGTCTCACAATGAATAAGAAACTAGGTATTTATCTTTCTTATTCCTCATTTAGGTGTCCAACAATGCATATTTCTATTGGTATTCATTGTTATGATAATTCTTAATCTTTAAAATTCTGTTTTATGCATTTGGGGACATGAATTTCATTTTCTGATCTTCATTGGACTCATTTCAGTTCCACATTCCTCTTTTTGGTATATTTGATTTGGTTGGTTAACAGTGTCTCCCAATGAATGAGAAACAAGGCATTTATGCTTCTTATTCTTCATTTAGGTGTCCCACAATGCATATTTCTAGTGGTATTCATTGTTATGACCATTCTTACTCTTTAAAATTCGGTTTTATTCATTTGGGGACATGAAATTCATTTTCTGATAATCATGGAACTCATTTTAATGCCAGATTCCACTGTTTGGTATTTTGAATTTTGTTGATTAACGGTGTCTCCCAATGAATGAGAAACAAGGTATTTATGTTTCTCATTCCTCATTTAGGTGTCCAACAATGTATATTTCTAGTGGTATTCTTTGTTATGACCGTTCCTACTTTTCAAAATTTTGTTTTATGCATTTGGGGACAAGAAGATTATTTTCTGATCTTCATTGGATTCATTTCAGTCCCAGATTCCACTTTTTCAAATATGTGATTTGGTTAATTAACGGTGTTTCACAATGAATGAGAAATTAGGTATTTATCTTTCTTATTCCTCATTTAGGTGTCCAACAATGCATATTTCTAGTGTTATTCATTGTTATGACAATTTATACTCTTTAAATTTTTGTTTTATGCATTTGGGGACATGAATTTCATTTTCTGATCTTCATTGGACTCATTTCAGTTCCACATTCCTCTTTTTGGTATATTGGATTTGGTTGGTTAACAGTGTCTCCCAGTGAATAAAAAACAAAGCATTTATGCTTCTTATTCTTCATTTAGGTGTCCCACAATGCATATTTCTAGTGGTATTCATTGTTCTGACCATTCTTACTCTTTAAAATTCTGTTTTATGTATTTGGGGATATGAAATTCATTTTCTGATAATCATGGGACTCATTTTAATGCCAGATTCCACTGTTTGGTATTTTGAATTTTGTTGATTAACGGTGTCTCCCAATGAATGAGAAACAAGGTATTTATGTTTCTCATTCCTCATTTAGGTATCCAACAATGCATATTTGTAGTGGTATTCATTGTTATGACCATTCTTACTCTTCAAAATTCTGGTTTATGCATTTGGGGACATGAAGTTCATTTTCTGATCATCATGAGACTCATTTTAATGCCAGATTCCACGCTTTGGTATTTTGAATTTTGTTGATTAACGGTGTCACCCATTGAATGAGAACCAATGTATTTATGTATCTCATTCGTCATTTAGGTGTCCCACAATGCGTATTTCTAGTAGTATTCATTGTTATGACCATTCTTACTCCTTATGTTTTATGCATTTTGGGACATGAAATTCAGTTTCTGTTCTTCTTTGGACTCATTTCAGTTCCAGCTTCCTCTTTTTAGTATATTAGAGTTAGTTGAGTAACGGTGTCTCCCTACGAATGAGAATCAATGTATATATGTTTCTCATTCCTCATTTAGGAGTCCAACAATGCATCTTTGTAGTGTTATTCATTGTTATGACCAGTCTAACTCGTTAAAATTCTGTTTTATGCATTTGCGGCCATTAATTTCATTTTCTGATCTTCATTGGACTCATTTAAGTTCCACTTTCCTCTTTTTGGTATATTGGATTTGGTTGATTAACAGTGTCTCCCAATGAATGAGAAACAAGGCATTGATACATCTTATTCTTCATTTAGGTGTCCCACAATGCATATTTATAGTGGTATTCATTGTTATGACCATTCTTACTCTTTAAAATTCTGTTTTATACATTTAGGGACATGTAGTTCCTTTTCTGATCTCCATGGGACTCATTTTCGTTCCAGATTTTACTTTTTTGTCTATTGGATTTGGTTGATTAACGGTGTCTCCCAATAATTGAGAAACAAGGTATTTATGCTTCTCATTCTTCATTTCGGTGTCCCACAGTGCATATTTCTAGTGGTAGTCATTGTTATGACCATTCTTACTCTTTAAAATTCTGTTTTATGCATTTAGGTGTCCAACAATGCATATTTCTAGTGCTGTTCTTGTTATTACCGTTCCTACTTTTCAAAATTATGTTTTATGCATTTGGGGGCAAGAAGTTTATTTTCTGATCTTCATTTGATTCATTTTAATTCCATATTCCACTTTTTGGAATATAGGATTTGGTTGATTAACGGTGTCTCACAATTAATAAGAAACTATGTATTTATGTTTCTCATTCCTCATTTAGGTGTCCAACAATGTATATTTCAAGTGGTATTATTTGTTATGACTGTTCCTACTTTTCAAAATTATGTTTTATGCATTTGGGGACAAGAAGATTATTTTCTGATCTTCATTGGATTCATTTCAGTCCCAGATTCCACTTTTTGGAATATGAGATTTGGTTAATTAACGGTGTCTCACAATGAATAAGAAACTAGGTATTTATCTTTCTTATTCCTCATTTAGGTGTCCAACAATGCATATTTCTATTGGTATTCATTGTTATGATAATTCTTAATCTTTAAAATTCTGTTTTATGCATTTGGGGACATGAATTTCATTTTCTGATCTTCATTGGACTCATTTCAGTTCCACATTCCTCTTTTTGGTATATTTGATTTGGTTGGTTAACAGTGTCTCCCAATGAATGAGAAACAAGGCATTTATGCTTCTTATTCTTCATTTAGGTGTCCCACAATGCATATTTCTAGTGGTATTCATTGTTATGACCATTCTTACTCTTTAAAATTCGGTTTTATTCATTTGGGGACATGAAATTCATTTTCTGATAATCATGGAACTCATTTTAATGCCAGATTCCACTGTTTGGTATTTTGAATTTTGTTGATTAACGGTGTCTCCCAATGAATGAGAAACAAGGTATTTATGTTTCTCATTCCTCATTTAGGTGTCCAACAATGTATATTTCTAGTGGTATTCTTTGTTATGACCGTTCCTACTTTTCAAAATTTTGTTTTATGCATTTGGGGACAAGAAGATTATTTTCTGATCTTCATTGGATTCATTTCAGTCCCAGATTCCACTTTTTCAAATATGTGATTTGGTTAATTAACGGTGTTTCACAATGAATGAGAAATTAGGTATTTATCTTTCTTATTCCTCATTTAGGTGTCCAACAATGCATATTTCTAGTGTTATTCATTGTTATGACAATTTATACTCTTTAAAATTTTTGTTTTATGCATTTGGGGACATGAATTTCATTTTCTGATCTTCATTGGACTCATTTCAGTTCCACATTCCTTTTTTTGGTATATTGGATTTGGTTGGTTAACAGTGTCTCCCAGTGAATAAAAAACAAAGCATTTATGCTTCTTATTCTTCATTTAGGTGTCCCACAATGCATATTTCTAGTGGTATTCATTGTTCTGACCATTCTTACTCTTTAAAATTCTGTTTTATGTATTTGGGGATATGAAATTCATTTTCTGATAATCATGGGACTCATTTTAATGCCAGATTCCACTGTTTGGTATTTTGAATTTTGTTGATTAACGGTGTCTCCCAATGAATGAGAAACAAGGTATTTATGTTTCTCATTCCTCATTTAGGTATCCAACAATGCATATTTGTAGTGGTATTCATTGTTATGACCATTCTTACTCTTCAAAATTCTGGTTTATGCATTTGGGGACATGAAGTTCATTTTCTGATCATCATGAGACTCATTTTAATGCCAGATTCCACGCTTTGGTATTTTGAATTTTGTTGATTAACGGTGTCACCCATTGAATGAGAACCAATGTATTTATGTATCTCATTCGTCATTTAGGTGTCCCACAATGCGTATTTCTAGTAGTATTCATTGTTATGACCATTCTTACTCCTTATGTTTTATGCATTTTGGGACATGAAATTCAGTTTCTGTTCTTCTTTGGACTCATTTCAGTTCCAGCTTCCTCTTTTTAGTATATTAGAGTTAGTTGAGTAACGGTGTCTCCCTACGAATGAGAATCAATGTATATATGTTTCTCATTCCTCATTTAGGAGTCCAACAATGCATCTTTGTAGTGTTATTCATTGTTATGACCAGTCTAACTCGTTAAAATTCTGTTTTATGCATTTGCGGCCATTAATTTCATTTTCTGATCTTCATTGGACTCATTTAAGTTCCACTTTCCTCTTTTTGGTATATTGGATTTGGTTGATTAACAGTGTCTCCCAATGAATGAGAAACAAGGCATTGATACATCTTATTCTTCATTTAGGTGTCCCACAATGCATATTTATAGTGGTATTCATTGTTATGACCATTCTTACTCTTTAAAATTCTGTTTTATACATTTAGGGACATGTAGTTCCTTTTCTGATCTCCATGGGACTCATTTTCGTTCCAGATTTTACTTTTTTGTCTATTGGATTTGGTTGATTAACGGTGTCTCCCAATAATTGAGAAACAAGGTATTTATGCTTCTCATTCTTCATTTCGGTGTCCCACAGTGCATATTTCTAGTGGTAGTCATTGTTATGACCATTCTTACTCTTTAAAATTCTGTTTTATGCATTTAGGTGTCCAACAATGCATATTTCTAGTGCTGTTCTTGTTATTACCGTTCCTACTTTTCAAAATTATGTTTTATGCATTTGGGGGCAAGAAGTTTATTTTCTGATCTTCATTTGATTCATTTTAATTCCATATTCCACTTTTTGGAATATAGGATTTGGTTGATTAACGGTGTCTCACAATTAATAAGAAACTATGTATTTATGTTTCTCATTCCTCATTTAGGTGTCCAACAATGTATATTTCAAGTGGTATTATTTGTTATGACCGTTCCTACTTTTCAAAATTATGTTTTATGCATTTGGGGACAAGAAGATTATTTTCTGATCTTCATTGGATTCATTTCAGTCCCAGATTCCACTTTTTGGAATATGAGATTTGGTTAATTAACGGTGTCTCACAATGAATAAGAAACTAGGTATTTATCTTTCTTATTCCTCATTTAGGTGTCCAACAATGCATATTTCTATTGGTATTCATTGTTATGATAATTCTTAATCTTTAAAATTCTGTTTTATGCATTTGGGGACATGAATTTCATTTTCTGATCTTCATTGGACTCATTTCAGTTCCACATTCCTCTTTTTGGTATATTTGATTTGGTTGGTTAACAGTGTCTCCCAATGAATGAGAAACAAGGCATTTATGCTTCTTATTCTTCATTTAGGTGTCCCACAATGCATATTTCTAGTGGTATTCATTGTTATGACCATTCTTACTCTTTAAAATTCGGTTTTATTCATTTGGGGACATGAAATTCATTTTCTGATAATCATGGAACTCATTTTAATGCCAGATTCCACTGTTTGGTATTTTGAATTTTGTTGATTAACGGTGTCTCCCAATGAATGAGAAACAAGGTATTTATGTTTCTCATTCCTCATTTAGGTGTCCAACAATGTATATTTCTAGTGGTATTCTTTGTTATGACCGTTCCTACTTTTCAAAATTTTGTTTTATGCATTTGGGGACAAGAAGATTATTTTCTGATCTTCATTGGATTCATTTCAGTCCCAGATTCCACTTTTTCAAATATGTGATTTGGTTAATTAACGGTGTTTCACAATGAATGAGAAATTAGGTATTTATCTTTCTTATTCCTCATTTAGGTGTCCAACAATGCATATTTCTAGTGTTATTCATTGTTATGACAATTTATACTCTTTAAATTTTGTTTTATGCATTTGGGGACATGAATTTCATTTTCTGATCTTCATTGGACTCATTTCAGTTCCACATTCCTCTTTTTGGTATATTGGATTTGGTTGGTTAACAGTGTCTCCCAGTGAATAAAAAACAAAGCATTTATGCTTCTTATTCTTCATTTAGGTGTCCCACAATGCATATTTCTAGTGGTATTCATTGTTCTGACCATTCTTACTCTTTAAAATTCTGTTTTATGTATTTGGGGATATGAAATTCATTTTCTGATAATCATGGGACTCATTTTAATGCCAGATTCCACTGTTTGGTATTTTGAATTTTGTTGATTAACGGTGTCTCCCAATGAATGAGAAACAAGGTATTTATGTTTCTCATTCCTCATTTAGGTATCCAACAATGCATATTTGTAGTGGTATTCATTGTTATGACCATTCTTACTCTTCAAAATTCTGGTTTATGCATTTGGGGACATGAAGTTCATTTTCTGATCATCATGAGACTCATTTTAATGCCAGATTCCACGCTTTGGTATTTTGAATTTTGTTGATTAACGGTGTCACCCATTGAATGAGAACCAATGTATTTATGTATCTCATTCGTCATTTAGGTGTCCCACAATGCGTATTTCTAGTAGTATTCATTGTTATGACCATTCTTACTCCTTATGTTTTATGCATTTTGGGACATGAAATTCAGTTTCTGTTCTTCTTTGGACTCATTTCAGTTCCAGCTTCCTCTTTTTAGTATATTAGAGTTAGTTGAGTAACGGTGTCTCCCTACGAATGAGAATCAATGTATATATGTTTCTCATTCCTCATTTAGGAGTCCAACAATGCATCTTTGTAGTGTTATTCATTGTTATGACCAGTCTAACTCGTTAAAATTCTGTTTTATGCATTTGCGGCCATTAATTTCATTTTCTGATCTTCATTGGACTCATTTAAGTTCCACTTTCCTCTTTTTGGTATATTGGATTTGGTTGATTAACAGTGTCTCCCAATGAATGAGAAACAAGGCATTGATACATCTTATTCTTCATTTAGGTGTCCCACAATGCATATTTATAGTGGTATTCATTGTTATGACCATTCTTACTCTTTAAAATTCTGTTTTATACATTTAGGGACATGTAGTTCCTTTTCTGATCTCCATGGGACTCATTTTCGTTCCAGATTTTACTTTTTTGTCTATTGGATTTGGTTGATTAACGGTGTCTCCCAATAATTGAGAAACAAGGTATTTATGCTTCTCATTCTTCATTTCGGTGTCCCACAGTGCATATTTCTAGTGGTAGTCATTGTTATGACCATTCTTACTCTTTAAAATTCTGTTTTATGCATTTAGGTGTCCAACAATGCATATTTCTAGTGCTGTTCTTGTTATTACCGTTCCTACTTTTCAAAATTATGTTTTATGCATTTGGGGGCAAGAAGTTTATTTTCTGATCTTCATTTGATTCATTTTAATTCCATATTCCACTTTTTGGAATATAGGATTTGGTTGATTAACGGTGTCTCACAATTAATAAGAAACTATGTATTTATGTTTCTCATTCCTCATTTAGGTGTCCAACAATGTATATTTCAAGTGGTATTATTTGTTATGACCGTTCCTACTTTTCAAAATTATGTTTTATGCATTTGGGGACAAGAAGATTATTTTCTGATCTTCATTGGATTCATTTCAGTCCCAGATTCCACTTTTTGGAATATGAGATTTGGTTAATTAACGGTGTCTCACAATGAATAAGAAACTAGGTATTTATCTTTCTTATTCCTCATTTAGGTGTCCAACAATGCATATTTCTATTGGTATTCATTGTTATGATAATTCTTAATCTTTAAAATTCTGTTTTATGCATTTGGGGACATGAATTTCATTTTCTGATCTTCATTGGACTCATTTCAGTTCCACATTCCTCTTTTTGGTATATTTGATTTGGTTGGTTAACAGTGTCTCCCAATGAATGAGAAACAAGGCATTTATGCTTCTTATTCTTCATTTAGGTGTCCCACAATGCATATTTCTAGTGGTATTCATTGTTATGACCATTCTTACTCTTTAAAATTCGGTTTTATTCATTTGGGGACATGAAATTCATTTTCTGATAATCATGGAACTCATTTTAATGCCAGATTCCACTGTTTGGTATTTTGAATTTTGTTGATTAACGGTGTCTCCCAATGAATGAGAAACAAGGTATTTATGTTTCTCATTCCTCATTTAGGTGTCCAACAATGTATATTTCTAGTGGTATTCTTTGTTATGACCGTTCCTACTTTTCAAAATTTTGTTTTATGCATTTGGGGACAAGAAGATTATTTTCTGATCTTCATTGGATTCATTTCAGTCCCAGATTCCACTTTTTCAAATATGTGATTTGGTTAATTAACGGTGTTTCACAATGAATGAGAAATTAGGTATTTATCTTTCTTATTCCTCATTTAGGTGTCCAACAATGCATATTTCTAGTGTTATTCATTGTTATGACAATTTATACTCTTTAAATTTTTGTTTTATGCATTTGGGGACATGAATTTCATTTTCTGATCTTCATTGGACTCATTTCAGTTCCACATTCCTCTTTTTGGTATATTGGATTTGGTTGGTTAACAGTGTCTCCCAGTGAATAAAAAACAAAGCATTTATGCTTCTTATTCTTCATTTAGGTGTCCCACAATGCATATTTCTAGTGGTATTCATTGTTCTGACCATTCTTACTCTTTAAAATTCTGTTTTATGTATTTGGGGATATGAAATTCATTTTCTGATAATCATGGGACTCATTTTAATGCCAGATTCCACTGTTTGGTATTTTGAATTTTGTTGATTAACGGTGTCTCCCAATGAATGAGAAACAAGGTATTTATGTTTCTCATTCCTCATTTAGGTATCCAACAATGCATATTTGTAGTGGTATTCATTGTTATGACCATTCTTACTCTTCAAAATTCTGGTTTATGCATTTGGGGACATGAAGTTCATTTTCTGATCATCATGAGACTCATTTAATGCCAGATTCCACGCTTTGGTATTTTGAATTTTGTTGATTAACGGTGTCACCCATTGAATGAGAACCAATGTATTTATGTATCTCATTCGTCATTTAGGTGTCCCACAATGCGTATTTCTAGTAGTATTCATTGTTATGACCATTCTTACTCCTTATGTTTTATGCATTTTGGGACATGAAATTCAGTTTCTGTTCTTCTTTGGACTCATTTCAGTTCCAGCTTCCTCTTTTTAGTATATTAGAGTTAGTTGAGTAACGGTGTCTCCCTACGAATGAGAATCAATGTATATATGTTTCTCATTCCTCATTTAGGAGTCCAACAATGCATCTTTGTAGTGTTATTCATTGTTATGACCAGTCTAACTCGTTAAAATTCTGTTTTATGCATTTGCGGCCATTAATTTCATTTTCTGATCTTCATTGGACTCATTTAAGTTCCACTTTCCTCTTTTTGGTATATTGGATTTGGTTGATTAACAGTGTCTCCCAATGAATGAGAAACAAGGCATTGATACATCTTATTCTTCATTTAGGTGTCCCACAATGCATATTTATAGTGGTATTCATTGTTATGACCATTCTTACTCTTTAAAATTCTGTTTTATACATTTAGGGACATGTAGTTCCTTTTCTGATCTCCATGGGACTCATTTTCGTTCCAGATTTTACTTTTTTGTCTATTGGATTTGGTTGATTAACGGTGTCTCCCAATAATTGAGAAACAAGGTATTTATGCTTCTCATTCTTCATTTCGGTGTCCCACAGTGCATATTTCTAGTGGTAGTCATTGTTATGACCATTCTTACTCTTTAAAATTCTGTTTTATGCATTTAGGTGTCCAACAATGCATATTTCTAGTGCTGTTCTTGTTATTACCGTTCCTACTTTTCAAAATTATGTTTTATGCATTTGGGGCAAGAAGTTTATTTTCTGATCTTCATTTGATTCATTTTAATTCCATATTCCACTTTTTGGAATATAGGATTTGGTTGATTAACGGTGTCTCACAATTAATAAGAAACTATGTATTTATGTTTCTCATTCCTCATTTAGGTGTCCAACAATGTATATTTCAAGTGGTATTATTTGTTATGACTGTTCCTACTTTTCAAAATTATGTTTTATGCATTTGGGGACAAGAAGATTATTTTCTGATCTTCATTGGATTCATTTCAGTCCCAGATTCCACTTTTTGGAATATGAGATTTGGTTAATTAACGGTGTCTCACAATGAATAAGAAACTAGGTATTTATCTTTCTTATTCCTCATTTAGGTGTCCAACAATGCATATTTCTATTGGTATTCATGTTATGATAATTCTTAATCTTTAAAATTCTGTTTATGCATTTGGGGACATGAATTTCATTTTCTGATCTTCATTGGACTCATTTCAGTTCCACATTCCTCTTTTTGGTATATTTGATTTGGTTTGGTTAACAGTGTCTCCCAATGAATGAGAAACAAGGCATTTATGCTTCTTATTCTTCATTTAGGTGTCCCACAATGCATATTTCTAGTGGTATTCATTGTTATGACCATTCTTACTCTTTAAAATTCGGTTTTATTCATTTGGGGACATGAAATTCATTTTCTGATAATCATGGAACTCATTTTAATGCCAGATTCCACTGTTTGGTATTTTGAATTTTGTTGATTAACGGTGTCTCCCAATGAATGAGAAACAAGGTATTTATCTTTCTCATTCCTCATTTAGGTGTCCAACAATGTATATTTCTAGTGGTATTATTTGTTATGACCGTTCCTACTTTTCAAAATTTTGTTTTATGCATTTGGGGACAAGAAGATTATTTTCTGATCTTCATTGGATTCATTTCAGTCCCAGATTCCACTTTTTGGAATATGTGATTTGGTTAATTAACGGTGTCTCACAATGAATAAGAAACTATGTATTTATGTTTCTCATTCCTCATTTAGGTGTCCAACAATGTATATTTCAAGTGGTATTATTTTGTTATGACGTTCCTACTTTTCAAAATTATGTTTTATGCATTTGGGGACAAGAAGATTATTTTCTGATCTTCATTGGATTCATTTCAGTCCCAGATTCCACTTTTTGGAATATGAGATTTGGTTAATTAACGGTGTCTCACAATGAATAAGAAACTAGGTATTTATCTTTCTTATTCCTCATTTAGGTGTCCAACAATGCATATTTCTATTGGTATTCATTGTTATGATAATTCTAATCTTAAAATTCTGTTTATGCATTTGGGGACATGAATTTCATTTTCTGATCTTCATTGGACTCATTTCAGTTCCACATTCCTCTTTTTGGTATATTGGATTTGGTTGGTTAACAGTGTCTCCCAGTGAATAAAAAACAAAGCATTTATGCTTCTTATTCTTCATTTAGGTGTCCCACAATGCATATTTCTAGTGGTATTCATTGTTCTGACCATTCTTACTCTTTAAAATTCTGTTTTATGTATTTGGGGATATGAAATTCATTTTCTGATAATCATGGGACTCATTTTAATGGCAGATTCCACTGTTTGGTATTTTGAATTTTGTTGATTAACGGTGTCTCCCCAATGAATGAGAAACAAGGTATTTATGTTTCTCATTCCTCATTTAGGTATCCAACAATGCATATTTGTAGTGGTATTCATTGTTATGACCATTCTTACTCTTCAAAATTCTGGTTTAATGCATTTGGGGACATGAAGTTCATTTTCTGATCATCATGAGACTCATTTTAATGCCAGATTCCACGCTTTGGTATTTTGAATTTTGTTGATTAACGGTGTCACCCATTGAATGAGAACCAATGTATTTATGTATCTCATTCGTCATTTAGGTGTCCCACAATGCGTATTTCTAGTAGTATTCATTGTTATGACCATTCTTACTCCTTATGTTTTATGCATTTTGGGACATGAAATTCAGTTTCTGTTCTTCTTTGGACTCATTTCAGTTCCAGCTTCCTCTTTTTAGTATATTAGAGTTAGTTGAGTAACGGTGTCTCCCTACGAATGAGAATCAATGTATATATGTTTTCTCATTCCTCATTTAGGAGTCCAACAATGCATCTTTGTAGTGTTTATTCATTGTTATGACCAGTCTAACTCGTTAAAATTCTGTTTTATGCATTTGCGGCCATTAATTTCATTTTCTGATCTTCATTGGACTCATTTAAGTTCCACTTTCCTCTTTTTGGTATATTGGATTTGGTTGATTAACAGTGTCTCCCAATGAATGAGAAACAAGGCATTGATACATCTTATTCTTCATTTAGGTGTCCCACAATGCATATTTATAGTGGTATTCATTGTTATGACCATTCTTACTCTTTAAAATTCTGTTTTATACATTTAGGGACATGTAGTTCCTTTTCTGATCTCCATGGGACTCATTTTCGTTCCAGATTTTACTTTTTTGTCTATTGGATTTGGTTGATTAACGGTGTCTCCCAATAATTGAGAAACAAGGTATTTATGCTTCTCATTCTTCATTTCGGTGTCCCACAGTGCATATTTCTAGTGGTAGTCATTGTTATGACCATTCTTACTCTTTAAAATTCTGTTTTATGCATTTAGGTGTCCAACAATGCATATTTCTAGTGCTGTTCTTGTTATTACCGTTCCTACTTTCAAAATTATGTTTTATGCATTTGGGGGCAAGAAGTTTATTTTCTGATCTTCATTTGATTCATTTTAATTCCATATTCCACTTTTTGGAATATAGGATTTGGTTGATTAACGGTGTCTCACAATTAATAAGAAACTATGTATTTATGTTTCTCATTCCTCATTTAGGTGTCCAACAATGTATATTTCAAGTGGTATTATTTGTTATGACCGTTCCTACTTTTCAAAATTATGTTTTATGCATTTGGGGACAAGAAGATTATTTTCTGATCTTCATTGGATTCATTTCAGTCCCAGATTCCACTTTTTGGAATATGAGATTTGGTTAATTAACGGTGTCTCACAATGAATAAGAAACTAGGTATTTATCTTTCTTATTCCTCATTTAGGTGTCCAACAATGCATATTTCTATTGGTATTCATTGTTATGATAATTCTTAATCTTTAAAATTCTGTTTTATGCATTTGGGGACATGAATTTCATTTTCTGATCTTCATTGGACTCATTTCAGTTCCACATTCCTCTTTTTGGTATATTTGATTTGGTTGGTTAACAGTGTCTCCCAATGAATGAGAAACAAGGCATTTATGCTTCTTATTCTTCATTTAGGTGTCCCACAATGCATATTTCTAGTGGTATTCATTGTTATGACCATTCTTACTCTTTAAAATTCGGTTTTATTCATTTGGGGACATGAAATTCATTTTCTGATAATCATGGAACTCATTTAATGCCAGATTCCACTGTTTGGTATTTTGAATTTTGTTGATTAACGGTGTCTCCCAATGAATGAGAAACAAGGTATTTATGTTTCTCATTCCTCATTTAGGTGTCCAACAATGTATATTTCTAGTGGTATTCTTTTGTTATGACCGTTCCTACTTTTCAAAATTTTGTTTTATGCATTTGGGGACAAGAAGATTATTTTCTGATCTTCATTAGATTCATTTCAGTCCCAGATTCCACTTTTTCAAATATGTGATTTGGTTAATTAACGGTGTTTCACAATGAATGAGAAATTAGGTATTTATCTTTCTTATTCCTCATTTAGGTGTCCAACAATGCATATTTCTAGTGTTATTCATTGTTATGACAATTTATACTCTTTAAATTTTTGTTTTATGCATTTGGGGACATGAATTTCATTTTCTGATCTTCATTGGACTCATTTCAGTTCCACATTCCTCTTTTTGGTATATTGGATTTGGTTGGTTAACAGTGTCTCCCAGTGAATAAAAAACAAAGCATTTATGCTTCTTATTCTTCATTTAGGTGTCCCACAATGCATATTTCTAGTGGTATTCATTGTTCTGACCATTCTTACTCTTTAAAATTCTGTTTTATGTATTTGGGGATATGAAATTCATTTTCTGATAATCATGGGACTCATTTTAATGCCAGATTCCACTGTTTGGTATTTTGAATTTTGTTGATTAACGGTGTCTCCCAATGAATGAGAAACAAGGTATTTATGTTTCTCATTCCTCATTTAGGTATCCAACAATGCATATTTGTAGTGGTATTCATTGTTATGACCATTCTTACTCTTCAAAATTCTGGTTTATGCATTTGGGGACATGAAGTTCATTTTCTGATCATCATGAGACTCATTTTAATGCCAGATTCCACGCTTTGGTATTTTGAATTTTGTTGATTAACGGTGTCACCCATTGAATGAGAACCAATGTATTTATGTATCTCATTCGTCATTTAGGTGTCCCACAATGCGTATTTCTAGTAGTATTCATTGTTATGACCATTCTTACTCCTTATGTTTTATGCATTTTGGGACATGAAATTCAGTTTCTGTTCTTCTTTGGACTCATTTCAGTTCCAGCTTCCTCTTTTTAGTATATTAGAGTTAGTTGAGTAACGGTGTCTCCCTACGAATGAGAATCAATGTATATATGTTTCTCATTCCTCATTTAGGAGTCCAACAATGCATCTTTGTAGTGTTATTCATTGTTATGACCAGTCTAACTCGTTAAAATTCTGTTTTATGCATTTGCGGCCATTAATTTCATTTTCTGATCTTCATTGGACTCATTTAAGTTCCACTTTCCTCTTTTTGGTATATTGGATTTGGTTGATTAACAGTGTCTCCCAATGAATGAGAAACAAGGCATTGATACATCTTATTCTTCATTTAGGTGTCCCACAATGCATATTTATAGTGGTATTCATTGTTATGACCATTCTTACTCTTTAAAATTCTGTTTTATACATTTAGGGACATGTAGTTCCTTTTCTGATCTCCATGGGACTCATTTTCGTTCCAGATTTTACTTTTTTGTCTATTGGATTTGGTTGATTAACGGTGTCTCCCAATAATTGAGAAACAAGGTATTTATGCTTCTCATTCTTCATTTCGGTGTCCCACAGTGCATATTTCTAGTGGTAGTCATTGTTATGACCATTCTTACTCTTTAAAATTCTGTTTTATGCATTTAGGTGTCCAACAATGCATATTTCTAGTGCTGTTCTTGTTATTACCGTTCCTACTTTTCAAAATTATGTTTTATGCATTTGGGGGCAAGAAGTTTATTTTCTGATCTTCATTTGATTCATTTTAATTCCATATTCCACTTTTTGGAATATAGGATTTGGTTGATTAACGGTGTCTCACAATTAATAAGAAACTATGTATTTATGTTTCTCATTCCTCATTTAGGTGTCCAACAATGTATATTTCAAGTGGTATTATTTGTTATGACCGTTCCTACTTTTCAAAATTATGTTTTATGCATTTGGGGACAAGAAGATTATTTTCTGATCTTCATTGGATTCATTTCAGTCCCAGATTCCACTTTTTGGAATATGAGATTTGGTTAATTAACGGTGTCTCACAATGAATAAGAAACTAGGTATTTATCTTTCTTATTCCTCATTTAGGTGTCCAACAATGCATATTTCTATTGGTATTCATTGTTATGATAATTCTTAATCTTTAAAATTCTGTTTTATGCATTTGGGGACATGAATTTCATTTTCTGATCTTCATTGGACTCATTTCAGTTCCACATTCCTCTTTTTGGTATATTTGATTTGGTTGGTTAACAGTGTCTCCCAATGAATGAGAAACAAGGCATTTATGCTTCTTATTCTTCATTTAGGTGTCCCACAATGCATATTTCTAGTGGTATTCATTGTTATGACCATTCTTACTCTTTAAAATTCGGTTTTATTCATTTGGGGACATGAAATTCATTTTCTGATAATCATGGAACTCATTTTAATGCCAGATTCCACTGTTTGGTATTTTGAATTTTGTTGATTAACGGTGTCTCCCAATGAATGAGAAACAAGGTATTTATGTTTCTCATTCCTCATTTAGGTGTCCAACAATGTATATTTCTAGTGGTATTCTTTGTTATGACCGTTCCTACTTTTCAAAATTTTGTTTTATGCATTTGGGGACAAGAAGATTATTTTCTGATCTTCATTAGATTCATTTCAGTCCCAGATTCCACTTTTTCAAATATGTGATTTGGTTAATTAACGGTGTTTCACAATGAATGAGAAATTAGGTATTTATCTTTCTTATTCCTCATTTAGGTGTCCAACAATGCATATTTCTAGTGTTATTCATTGTTATGACAATTTATACTCTTTAAATTTTTGTTTTATGCATTTGGGGACATGAATTTCATTTTCTGATCTTCATTGGACTCATTTCAGTTCCACATTCCTCTTTTTGGTATATTGGATTTGGTTGGTTAACAGTGTCTCCCAGTGAATAAAAAACAAAGCATTTATGCTTCTTATTCTTCATTTAGGTGTCCCACAATGCATATTTCTAGTGGTATTCATTGTTCTGACCATTCTTACTCTTTAAAATTCTGTTTTATGTATTTGGGGATATGAAATTCATTTTCTGATAATCATGGGACTCATTTTAATGCCAGATTCCACTGTTTGGTATTTTGAATTTTGTTGATTAACGGTGTCTCCCAATGAATGAGAAACAAGGTATTTATGTTTCTCATTCCTCATTTAGGTATCCAACAATGCATATTTGTAGTGGTATTCATTGTTATGACCATTCTTACTCTTCAAAATTCTGGTTTATGCATTTGGGGACATGAAGTTCATTTTCTGATCATCATGAGACTCATTTTAATGCCAGATTCCACGCTTTGGTATTTTGAATTTTGTTGATTAACGGTGTCACCCATTGAATGAGAACCAATGTATTTATGTATCTCATTCGTCATTTAGGTGTCCCACAATGCGTATTTCTAGTAGTATTCATTGTTATGACCATTCTTACTCCTTATGTTTTATGCATTTTGGGACATGAAATTCAGTTTCTGTTCTTCTTTGGACTCATTTCAGTTCCAGCTTCCTCTTTTTAGTATATTAGAGTTAGTTGAGTAACGGTGTCTCCCTACGAATGAGAATCAATGTATATATGTTTCTCATTCCTCATTTAGGAGTCCAACAATGCATCTTTGTAGTGTTATTCATTGTTATGACCAGTCTAACTCGTTAAAATTCTGTTTTATGCATTTGCGGCCATTAATTTCATTTTCTGATCTTCATTGGACTCATTTAAGTTCCACTTTCCTCTTTTTGGTATATTGGATTTGGTTGGTTAACGGGGTCTCCCAATGATTGAGAAACAAGGTATTTATGCATCTCAATGTTTATTTAGGTGTCCCACAATGCATAATTCTAGTGGTATTCGTTGTTATGCCCATTGTTACTCTAAAAATTCAGTTTTATGCGTTTGGAGAGGTGAAGTTGCTTTTCAGATCTTCATGGGTCTTATTTTAGTTCCAGATTCTACTTTTTGGCATATTGGATTTGGTTGATTAATGGTGTCTCCTAATGAAGGAGAAACATTGTATTTATGCTTCTCTTTCCACATTTAGGTGTCCCACAATGCATATTTCTAGTGGTATTCATTGTTATTACCATTCTTACTTTTTAAAATTCTGTTTGATGCATTTGGGGACATGAAGTTCATTTTTAGATCTTCATTGGACTCATTTCAGTTCCAGATTCCACTTTTTAATCTATTGGATTTGGTTGATTAGCGGTGTTTCCCAATGAGTGAGAAACAAGATATTTATGTTTCTCATTCCTCATTTTGGTGTCCGACAATGAATATTTCTAGTGGTATTCATTTTTATGACCATTCTTACTCTTTAAAATTCTGTTTTATGAATTAAGGGACATGAAGATCATTTTCTGATCTTCCTTGGACTCATTTCAGTTCCAGAATCCACTTTTTCATATATTGGTTTTGGTTAGTTAATGGTGTCTCCGAATTAATGAGAAACATGGTATTTATGTTTCTTATTCCTCATTTAGGTGTCCAATAATGCATATTTCTAGTGGTATTCGTTGTTATGATCATTCTTACTCTTACAAATGATGTTTTTGCATTTGGGGACATGAAGTTTCTGATTTTAGTTCCCGATTCCAATTTTTGGTCTATTGGCTTTGGTTGATTAACGGTGTCTCCCAATGAATGAGAAACAAGATATGTTTGTTTCTCATTCCTCATTTAGGTGTCCCACAATGCATATTTCTAGTTGTATTCTTTGTTATGACTATTCTTACTCTTTAAAATTTTGTTTTATGCAATTGGGGACAAGAAGTTCATTTTCTAATCTTCATTGGAGTCATTTCAGTTCCAGGTTCCTCTTTTTGGTATATGTGATTTTGTTGATTAACGGTGTCTCACAATGAATGAGAAACAAGGTATTTTTGTTTCTCTTTCCTCATTTAAGTGTCCAACTATGCACATTTCTAGTGGTATTCATTGTTATGACCATTCTTACTCTTAAAAATTCTGTTTTATGCATTTGGGGACAGGAAGCTCATTTTCTTATCTTCATTGGACTTATTTTAGTTCCAGATTTCACTTTTTAGTCTATTGGATTTTGTTGATTAACAGTGTCTCCCAATGAGTGAAAAACAACGTTTTTATGTTTTATGTATTTGGGGACATGAAATTTATTTTCGGATCTTCATGGGACTCATTTTAGTTCCAGATTCCACTTTTTTGTCTATTGGATTGGGTTGATCAAGGGTGTCTTCCTATGAATGAGAAACAATGTATTTATGCTTCTCATTCCTCATTTAGGTGTCCCACAATGCATAATTCTCGTGGTATTCATTGTTATCACCAGTCTTACTCTTTACAATTCTGTTTTATGCATTTGGAGACATGAAGTTTCTTTTCTGAACTTCATGGGACTCATTTTAGATCCAGATTCCATTTATTGTTATATTGGATTTGGTTGATTAACGGTGTCACCCAAAGAATGAGAACCAAGGTATTTATGTTTCTCATTCCTCATCTAGGTGTCCCTCAATACATACTCTAGTGGTATTCATTATTATGACCATTTTGACCCCTAAAAATTATGTTTTAAGCATTTAGGGACATGAAGTTCATTTTCTGATAGTCATAGGACTCATTTTAATGTCAGATTCCACTCTTTGGTATATTAAATTTTATTGATTAACGATATCTCCCAATGAATGAGAGACAAGGCATTTATGTTTCTCATTCCTCATTTAGGTGTCCAAAAATGCATATTTCAAGTGGTATTCATTGTCATGACCATCCCTACTCATTCAAATTATATTTTGTGCATTTGGGGACAAGAAATTTATTTTCTGATCTTCTTCATTGGACTCATTTCAGTTCCAGATTCCTCTTTTTGGTATATTGGATTTGGTTGATTAACGGTGTCTCACAATGAATGTTAAACAACGCATTTATGCATCTCCTTCCTCATTTCGGTGTCCCACAATGCATATTTCTAGTGGTATTGATTGCTATTACCGTTCTTACTCTTTAAGATTATGTTTTATGAATTTGGGGACATGGAGTTCCATATCTGATCTTCATGGGACTCATTTTAGTTCCAGATTCCACATTTTAGTCTATTGGATTTGGTTGGTTAACGGTGTCTCCCAATGAGTGAGGAACAAGGTATTTATGCTTCTCATTCCTCATTTTGGTGTCCCACAATGCATATTTCTAGTGCTATTCATTGTTATGACCATTATCACTCTTTAAAATTATGTTTTATGCATTTGGGGACATGAAGTTCATTTTCTGATCTTCTTTGGACTCATTTCATTTTACAATTTCCTCTTTTTGGAATATTGGATTTGGTTGGTTAACGGTGTCTCCCAATGAATGAGAAACAATTCATTTATGCTTCTCATTCCTCATTTAGGTGTCCCTCAATGCATATTTCTAGTGGTATTCGTTGTTATGACCATTCTTACTCTTTAAGATTATGTTTAATGCATTTGGGGACAAGAAGTTCAATTTCTGATCTTCATTGGACTCATTTCAGTTCCAGACTCCTCTTTTTGGTATATAAGATTTGGTTGATTAACGGTGTCTGACAATGAATGAGCAACAAGGTATTCATACTTCTCATTCCTCATTTGGGCGTCCCACAATGCATATTTCTAGTGGTATTCGTTGTTATGACCATTCTTACTCTTTAAAATTCTGTTTTATGCATTTGGGGACATGAAGTTTTTTTTTCTGATCTTCATGGGACTCATTCTAGTTCCAGATTCCACTTTTTGGTCTATTGGATTTGGTTGATTAACGGTGTCTCCCAATGAATGAGAAACAAGGTATTTATGTTTCTCATTCCTCATTTAGGTGTCCCACAATGCATATTTCTAGCGGTATTCATTGTTATGGCCATTTTTACTCTTTAAAATCTGTTTTCTTCATTTTGGGAAATGAAGTTTCTTTTATGATCTTCATTGGACTCATTTTAGTTCCAGATTCCACTTTTTTGTCTATTGGATTTGGTTGATTAACGGTGTCTCCCAGTGAATGAGAAACGAGGTATTTATGTTTCTCATTACTCTTTTAGGTGTCCCACAATGCATATTTCTAAAGGTATTCTTTGTTATGACCATTCTTACTCTTTAAAATTCTGTTTTATGCATTTGGGGACATGAAATTTATTTTCTGATCTACATAGGACTCATTTTAGATCCAGATTCCCCTTATTTGTCTATTGGATTGGGTTGATTATGGGTGTCTTCCTATGAATGAGAAACAATGTATTTACGCTTCTCATTCCTCATTTAGGTGTCCCACAATGCATAATTCTCGTGGTATTCATTGTTATCACCAGTCTTACTCTTTACAATTCTGTTTTATGCATTTGGAGACATGAAGTTTCCTTTGTGAACATCAAGGGACTCATTTTAGATCCAGATTCCATTTTTTGTTATATTGGATTTGGTTGATTAACGGTGTCACCCAAAGAATGAGAACCAAGGTATTTATGTTTCTCATTCCTCATTTAGGTGTCTCTCAATACAAATTCTAGTGGTATTTATTATTATGACCATTTTATTGTCATATTCTAGTGGTATTTATTATTTAGGGACATGAAGTTCATTTTCTGATCATCATATGACTCATTTTAATGTCAGATTCCACTCTTTGGTATATTAAATTTTATTGATTAACGATGTCTCCCAATGAATGAGAGACAAGGCATTTATGTTTCTCATTCCTCATTTTGGAGTCCAAAAATGCATATTTCAAGTGGAATTCATTGTCATGACCATCCCTACTCATTAAAATTATATTTTATGCATTTGGGGACAAGAAATTTATTTTCTGATCTTCATTGGACTCATTTCAGGTCCAGATTCCTCTTTTTGGTATGTTGGATTTGGTTGATTAACGGTGTCTCACAATGAATGAGAAACAAGGTATTTATGCTTCTCATTCCTCATTTAGGTGTCCCACAATGCATATTTCTAGTAGGATCCGTTGTTATTACCATTCTTACTCTTTAAAATTCTGTTTTATGCATTTGGGGACATGAAGTTCATTTTCTGATCTTTATTGGACTAATTTAAGTTCCAGATTCCTCTTTTTGGTATATTGGATTTGGGTTGTTAACGGTGTCTCCCAATGAATGAGAAACAAGGCATTTATGCATCTCATTCTTCATTTAGGTGTCCCACAATACATATTTCTAGTGGTATTCATTGCTATGACCATTCTTACTCTTTAAAATTATGCTTTATGAATTAAGGGACGTGGAGTTCCATATCTGATCTTCACGGGACTCATTTTAGTTCCAGATTCCACAATTTAGTCTATTGGATTTTGTTGGTTAACGCTGTCTCCCAATGAGTGAGGAACAAGGTATTTATGCTTCCCATTCCTCATTTAGGTGTCCCACAATGCATATTTTTCTAGTGCTATTCATTGTTATGACAATTATCACTCTTTAAAATTATGTTTTATGCGTTTGGGGACATGAAGTTCATTTTCTGATCTCCTTTGGACTCATTTCATTTCCAATTTCCTCTTTTTGGTATATTGGATTTGGTTGGTTAACGGTGTCTCCCAAAGAATGAGAAACAAGGCATTTATGCAGCTCATTCTTTATTTAGGTGTCCCACAGTGCATATTTCTAGTCGTATTTATTGTTGTGACCATTGTTACTCTAAAATATTCTGTTTTATGCGTTTGTAGACGTGAAGTTTCTTTTCTGATCTTCATGGGTCTCAATTTAGTTCCAGATTCCACTATTTTGTCTATTAGATTTGGTTGATTAACGGTGTTTCCCAATGAGTGAGAAACAAGATATTAATGTTTCTCATTCTTCATTTTGGTGTCCCACAACGCAAATTTCTGGTGGTATTCATTTTTATGACCGTTATTACTCTTTAAAGTTATGTTTTATGCATTTGGGGACACGAAGTTCATTTTTTGATATTCAATGGACTCATTTCAGTTCCAGATTCCTCGTTTTGGTATATTGGATTTAGTTGATTAACGGTGTCTCACAATGAATGACAAACAAGCTATTTTTGTTTCTCATTCCTCATTTGGGCGTCCCACAATGCATATTTCTAGTGGTATTCGTTGTTATGACCATTCTTACTCTTTAAGATTATGTTTAATGCATTTGGGGACAAGAAGTTCGTTTTCTGTTCTTCATTGGACTTATTTCAGTTCCAGATTCTTCTTTTTGGTATATTGGATTTGGTTGATTACCGGTGTCTGACAATAAATGAGCAACTAGGTATTCATACTTCTCATTCCTCATTTGGGCGTCCCACAATGCGTATTTCTAGTGGTATTCATTTTTATGACCATTCTTACTCTTTAAAATTCTGTTTTATGCATTTGGGGACATGAAGTTTCTTTTCTGATCTTCATGGGACTCATTCTAGTTCCAGATTCCACTTTTTGGTCTAATGGATTTGGTTGATTAACGGTGTCTCCCAATGAATGAGAAACTAGGAATTTATGTTTCTCATTTCTCATTTAGGTGTCCCACAATGCATATTTCTAGTGGTATTTATTGTTATGGCCATTCTTACTCTTTAAAATTCAGTTTTATTCATTTGGGGACATGAAGTTTCTTTTCTAATCTTCATTGGACTCATTTTAGTTCCATATTCCACTTTTTTGTCTATTGGATTTGGTTGATTAACGGTGTCTCCCTGTGAATGAGAAACAAGGTATTTATGTTTCTCATTACTCTTTTAGGTGTCCCACAAGGCATATATCTAAAGGTATTCTTTTTTATGACCATTCTTACTCTTTAAAATTATGTTTTATGCATTTGGGGACAAGAAGTTCATTTACTGATCTTCATTGGACTCATTTCAATTCCAGATTCCTGAATTTGGTATATTGGATTTGGTTGATTAACGGTGTCTCCCAATAAATGAGAATCTTGGTATTTATGCTTCTCATTCCACATTTAGGTGTCCCACAATGCATATTTCTAGTGGTATTCATTGTCAAGACCATTATTACTCCTTGCATTTGGGGACAAGAAGTTCATTTTCTGATCTTCATTAGACTCATTTCAGTTCCAGATTCATTTTTTTGGTATATTGGATTTGGTTGGTTAAAGGTGTCTCCCAATGAGTGAGAAAGAAGATATTTATGTTTCTCATTCTTTCGTTTAGGTGTCCCACAATGCATATTTCTAGTGGTAGTCATTGTTATGACCATTCACACTCTTTAAAATTATGTTTTATGCATTTCGGGACAAGAAGTTAATTTTCTGATCTTTATTGTACTCATTTCAGTTACTGATTCTTCTTTTTGGTATATTGGATTACATTGATTAACGGTGTCTCACAATGAATGAGAAACAAGGTATTTTTGTTTCTCATTCCTCATTTAGGTGTTCAACAATGCATATTTCTAGTGGTATTCATTGTTATGACCATTCTTACTCTTTAAAATTCTGTTTTATGCATTTGGGGACAAGAAGTTCATTTTTATCTTCATTGTTCTCATTTCAGTTCCAGATTCTTCTTTTTGGTATATTGGATTTGGTTGGTTAACGGTGTCTCCCAATGAATGAGAAACAAGGTATTTATGCATCTCATTTTTCATTTAGGTGTCCCATAATGCATATATCTAGTGGTATTCATTGTTATGACCATTCTTACTCTTCAAAATTCTGTTTAATGCATTTGGGGACATGAAGTTTCTTTTCTGATCTTCATGGGACTCCTTTTAGTTCCATATTCCACCTTCTTGTCTATTGGATTTGGTTGATTAACAGTGTTTCCCAATAAATAAGAAACAATGTATTTATGCTTCTCATTCCTCGTTTAGGTGTCCGACAATGCATATATCTAGTGGTATTCATTGCTATGACCAGTCTTACTCTTTAAAATTTTGTTTTAAGCATTCGGAGACATGTAGTTCAATATCTGATCTTTATTGGACTCATTTCAGTTCCAGATTCCTCTTTTTGGTATATTGGATTTGGTTGATTAACGGTGTATCACAATGAATGAGAAACAACGTATTTATGTTTCTCATTCCTCATTTAGGTGTCCAACAATGCATATTTCTAGTGGTATTCGTTGTTATGACAATTTTTACTTTTCAAAATTCTGTTTTATGCATTTGGGGACATGAAGTTCAATTTCTGATCTTCATTGGACTCATTTCAGTTCCAGACTCCTCTTTTTGGTATATAAGATTTGGTTGATTAACGGTGTCTGACAATGAATGAGCAACAAGGTATTCATACTTCTCATTCCTCATTTGGGCGTCCCACAATGCATATTTCTAGTGGTATTCGTTGTTATGACCATTCTTACTCTTTAAAATTCTGTTTTATGCATTTGGGGACATGAAGTTTTTTTTCTGATCTTCATGGGACTCATTCTAGTTCCAGATTCCACTTTTTGGTCTATTGGATTTGGTTGATTAACGGTGTCTCCCAATGAATGAGAAACAAGGTATTTATGTTTCTCATTCCTCATTTAGGTGTCCCACAATGCATATTTCTAGCGGTATTCATTGTTATGGCCATTCTTACTCTTTAAAATCTGTTTTCTTCATTTTGGGAAATGAAGTTTCTTTTATGATCTTCATTGGACTCATTTTAGTTCCAGATTCCACTTTTTTGTCTATTGGATTTGGTTGATTAACGGTGTCTCCCAGTGAATGAGAAACGAGGTATTTATGTTTCTCATTACTCTTTTAGGTGTCCCACAATGCATATTTCTAAAGGTATTCTTTGTTATGACCATTCTTACTCTTTAAAATTCTGTTTTATGCATTTGGGGACATGAAATTTATTTTCTGATCTACATAGGACTCATTTTAGATCCAGATTCCCCTTATTTGTCTATTGGATTGGGTTGATTATGGGTGTCTTCCTATGAATGAGAAACAATGTATTTACGCTTCTCATTCCTCATTTAGGTGTCCCACAATGCATAATTCTCGTGGTATTCATTGTTATCACCAGTCTTACTCTTTACAATTCTGTTTTATGCATTTGGAGACATGAAGTTTCCTTTGTGAACATCAAGGGACTCATTTTAGATCCAGATTCCATTTTTTGTTATATTGGATTTGGTTGATTAACGGTGTCACCCAAAGAATGAGAACCAAGGTATTTATGTTTCTCATTCCTCATTTAGGTGTCTCTCAATACAAATTCTAGTGGTATTTATTATTATGACCATTTTATTGTCATATTCTAGTGGTATTTATTATTTAGGGACATGAAGTTCATTTTCTGATCATCATATGACTCATTTTAATGTCAGATTCCACTCTTTGGTATATTAAATTTTATTGATTAACGATGTCTCCCAATGAATGAGAGACAAGGCATTTATGTTTCTCATTCCTCATTTTGGAGTCCAAAAATGCATATTTCAAGTGGAATTCATTGTCATGACCATCCCTACTCATTAAAATTATATTTTATGCATTTGGGGACAAGAAATTTATTTTCTGATCTTCATTGGACTCATTTCAGGTCCAGATTCCTCTTTTTGGTATGTTGGATTTGGTTGATTAACGGTGTCTCACAATGAATGAGAAACAAGGTATTTATGCTTCTCATTCCTCATTTAGGTGTCCCACAATGCATATTTCTAGTAGGATCCGTTGTTATTACCATTCTTACTCTTTAAAATTCTGTTTTATGCATTTGGGGACATGAAGTTCATTTTCTGATCTTTATTGGACTAATTTAAGTTCCAGATTCCTCTTTTTGGTATATTGGATTTGGGTTGTTAACGGTGTCTCCCAATGAATGAGAAACAATGCATTTATGCATCTCATTCTTCATTTAGGTGTCCCACAATACATATTTCTAGTGGTATTCATTGCTATGACCATTCTTACTCTTTAAAATTATGCTTTATGAATTAAGGGACGTGGAGTTCCATATCTGATCTTCACGGGACTCATTTTAGTTCCAGATTCCACAATTTAGTCTATTGGATTTTGTTGGTTAACGCTGTCTCCCAATGAGTGAGGAACAAGGTATTTATGCTTCCCATTCCTCATTTAGGTGTCCCACAATGCATATTTTTCTAGTGCTATTCATTGTTATGACAATTATCACTCTTTAAAATTATGTTTTATGCGTTTGGGGACATGAAGTTCATTTTCTGATCTCCTTTGGACTCATTTCATTTCCAATTTCCTCTTTTTGGTATATTGGATTTGGTTGGTTAACGGTGTCTCCCAAAGAATGAGAAACAAGGCATTTATGCAGCTCATTCTTTATTTAGGTGTCCCACAGTGCATATTTCTAGTCGTATTTATTGTTGTGACCATTGTTACTCTAAAATATTCTGTTTTATGCGTTTGTAGACGTGAAGTTTCTTTTCTGATCTTCATGGGTCTCAATTTAGTTCCAGATTCCACTATTTTGTCTATTAGATTTGGTTGATTAACGGTGTTTCCCAATGAGTGAGAAACAAGATATTAATGTTTCTCATTCTTCATTTTGGTGTCCCACAACGCAAATTTCTGGTGGTATTCATTTTTATGACCGTTATTACTCTTTAAAGTTATGTTTTATGCATTTGGGGACACGAAGTTCATTTTTTGATATTCAATGGACTCATTTCAGTTCCAGATTCCTCGTTTTGGTATATTGGATTTAGTTGATTAACGGTGTCTCACAATGAATGACAAACAAGCTATTTTTGTTTCTCATTCCTCATTTGGGCGTCCCACAATGCATATTTCTAGTGGTATTCGTTGTTATGACCATTCTTACTCTTTAAGATTATGTTTAATGCATTTGGGGACAAGAAGTTCGTTTTCTGTTCTTCATTGGACTTATTTCAGTTCCAGATTCTTCTTTTTGGTATATTGGATTTGGTTGATTACCGGTGTCTGACAATAAATGAGCAACTAGGTATTCATACTTCTCATTCCTCATTTGGGCGTCCCACAATGCGTATTTCTAGTGGTATTCATTTTTATGACCATTCTTACTCTTTAAAATTCTGTTTTATGCATTTGGGGACATGAAGTTTCTTTTCTGATCTTCATGGGACTCATTCTAGTTCCAGATTCCACTTTTTGGTCTAATGGATTTGGTTGATTAACGGTGTCTCCCAATGAATGAGAAACTAGGAATTTATGTTTCTCATTTCTCATTTAGGTGTCCCACAATGCATATTTCTAGTGGTATTTATTGTTATGGCCATTCTTACTCTTTAAAATTCAGTTTTATTCATTTGGGGACATGAAGTTTCTTTTCTAATCTTCATTGGACTCATTTTAGTTCCATATTCCACTTTTTTGTCTATTGGATTTGGTTGATTAACGGTGTCTCCCTGTGAATGAGAAACAAGGTATTTATGTTTCTCATTACTCTTTTAGGTGTCCCACAAGGCATATATCTAAAGGTATTCTTTTTTATGACCATTCTTACTCTTTAAAATTATGTTTTATGCATTTGGGGACAAGAAGTTCATTTACTGATCTTCATTGGACTCATTTCAATTCCAGATTCCTGAATTTGGTATATTGGATTTGGTTGATTAACGGTGTCTCCCAATAAATGAGAATCTTGGTATTTATGCTTCTCATTCCACATTTAGGTGTCCCACAATGCATATTTCTAGTGGTATTCATTGTCAAGACCATTATTACTCCTTGCATTTGGGGACAAGAAGTTCATTTTCTGATCTTCATTAGACTCATTTCAGTTCCAGATTCATTTTTTTGGTATATTGGATTTGGTTGGTTAAAGGTGTCTCCCAATGAGTGAGAAAGAAGATATTTATGTTTCTCATTCTTTCGTTTAGGTGTCCCACAATGCATATTTCTAGTGGTAGTCATTGTTATGACCATTCACACTCTTTAAAATTATGTTTTATGCATTTCGGGACAAGAAGTTAATTTTCTGATCTTTATTGTACTCATTTCAGTTACTGATTCTTCTTTTTGGTATATTGGATTACATTGATTAACGGTGTCTCACAATGAATGAGAAACAAGGTATTTTTGTTTCTCATTCCTCATTTAGGTGTTCAACAATGCATATTTCTAGTGGTATTCATTGTTATGACCATTCTTACTCTTTAAAATTCTGTTTTATGCATTTGGGGACAAGAAGTTCATTTTTATCTTCATTGTTCTCATTTCAGTTCCAGATTCTTCTTTTTGGTATATTGGATTTGGTTGGTTAACGGTGTCTCCCAATGAATGAGAAACAAGGTATTTATGCATCTCATTTTTCATTTAGGTGTCCCATAATGCATATATCTAGTGGTATTCATTGTTATGACCATTCTTACTCTTCAAAATTCTGTTTAATGCATTTGGGGACATGAAGTTTCTTTTCTGATCTTCATGGGACTCCTTTTAGTTCCATATTCCACCTTCTTGTCTATTGGATTTGGTTGATTAACAGTGTTTCCCAATAAATAAGAAACAATGTATTTATGCTTCTCATTCCTCGTTTAGGTGTCCGACAATGCATATATCTAGTGGTATTCATTGCTATGACCAGTCTTACTCTTTAAAATTTTGTTTTAAGCATTCGGAGACATGTAGTTCAATATCTGATCTTTATTGGACTCATTTCAGTTCCAGATTCCTCTTTTTGGTATATTGGATTTGGTTGATTAACGGTGTATCACAATGAATGAGAAACAACGTATTTATGTTTCTCATTCCTCATTTAGGTGTCCAACAATGCATATTTCTAGTGGTATTCGTTGTTATGACAATTTTTACTTTTCAAAATTCTGTTTTATGCATTTGGGGACATGAAGTTCAATTTCTGATCTTCATTGGACTCATTTCAGTTCCAGACTCCTCTTTTTGGTATATAAGATTTGGTTGATTAACGGTGTCTGACAATGAATGAGCAACAAGGTATTCATACTTCTCATTCCTCATTTGGGCGTCCCACAATGCATATTTCTAGTGGTATTCGTTGTTATGACCATTCTTACTCTTTAAAATTCTGTTTTATGCATTTGGGGACATGAAGTTTTTTTTCTGATCTTCATGGGACTCATTCTAGTTCCAGATTCCACTTTTTGGTCTATTGGATTTGGTTGATTAACGGTGTCTCCCAATGAATGAGAAACAAGGTATTTATGTTTCTCATTCCTCATTTAGGTGTCCCACAATGCATATTTCTAGCGGTATTCATTGTTATGGCCATTCTTACTCTTTAAAATCTGTTTTCTTCATTTTGGGAAATGAAGTTTCTTTTATGATCTTCATTGGACTCATTTTAGTTCCAGATTCCACTTTTTTGTCTATTGGATTTGGTTGATTAACGGTGTCTCCCAGTGAATGAGAAACGAGGTATTTATGTTTCTCATTACTCTTTTAGGTGTCCCACAATGCATATTTCTAAAGGTATTCTTTGTTATGACCATTCTTACTCTTTAAAATTCTGTTTTATGCATTTGGGGACATGAAATTTATTTTCTGATCTACATAGGACTCATTTTAGATCCAGATTCCCCTTATTTGTCTATTGGATTGGGTTGATTATGGGTGTCTTCCTATGAATGAGAAACAATGTATTTACGCTTCTCATTCCTCATTTAGGTGTCCCACAATGCATAATTCTCGTGGTATTCATTGTTATCACCAGTCTTACTCTTTACAATTCTGTTTTATGCATTTGGAGACATGAAGTTTCCTTTGTGAACATCAAGGGACTCATTTTAGATCCAGATTCCATTTTTTGTTATATTGGATTTGGTTGATTAACGGTGTCACCCAAAGAATGAGAACCAAGGTATTTATGTTTCTCATTCCTCATTTAGGTGTCTCTCAATACAAATTCTAGTGGTATTTATTATTATGACCATTTTATTGTCATATTCTAGTGGTATTTATTATTTAGGGACATGAAGTTCATTTTCTGATCATCATATGACTCATTTTAATGTCAGATTCCACTCTTTGGTATATTAAATTTTATTGATTAACGATGTCTCCCAATGAATGAGAGACAAGGCATTTATGTTTCTCATTCCTCATTTTGGAGTCCAAAAATGCATATTTCAAGTGGAATTCATTGTCATGACCATCCCTACTCATTAAAATTATATTTTATGCATTTGGGGACAAGAAATTTATTTTCTGATCTTCATTGGACTCATTTCAGGTCCAGATTCCTCTTTTTGGTATGTTGGATTTGGTTGATTAACGGTGTCTCACAATGAATGAGAAACAAGGTATTTATGCTTCTCATTCCTCATTTAGGTGTCCCACAATGCATATTTCTAGTAGGATCCGTTGTTATTACCATTCTTACTCTTTAAAATTCTGTTTTATGCATTTGGGGACATGAAGTTCATTTTCTGATCTTTATTGGACTAATTTAAGTTCCAGATTCCTCTTTTTGGTATATTGGATTTGGGTTGTTAACGGTGTCTCCCAATGAATGAGAAACAATGCATTTATGCATCTCATTCTTCATTTAGGTGTCCCACAATACATATTTCTAGTGGTATTCATTGCTATGACCATTCTTACTCTTTAAAATTATGCTTTATGAATTAAGGGACGTGGAGTTCCATATCTGATCTTCACGGGACTCATTTTAGTTCCAGATTCCACAATTTAGTCTATTGGATTTTGTTGGTTAACGCTGTCTCCCAATGAGTGAGGAACAAGGTATTTATGCTTCCCATTCCTCATTTAGGTGTCCCACAATGCATATTTTTCTAGTGCTATTCATTGTTATGACAATTATCACTCTTTAAAATTATGTTTTATGCGTTTGGGGACATGAAGTTCATTTTCTGATCTCCTTTGGACTCATTTCATTTCCAATTTCCTCTTTTTGGTATATTGGATTTGGTTGGTTAACGGTGTCTCCCAAAGAATGAGAAACAAGGCATTTATGCAGCTCATTCTTTATTTAGGTGTCCCACAGTGCATATTTCTAGTCGTATTTATTGTTGTGACCATTGTTACTCTAAAATATTCTGTTTTATGCGTTTGTAGACGTGAAGTTTCTTTTCTGATCTTCATGGGTCTCAATTTAGTTCCAGATTCCACTATTTTGTCTATTAGATTTGGTTGATTAACGGTGTTTCCCAATGAGTGAGAAACAAGATATTAATGTTTCTCATTCTTCATTTTGGTGTCCCACAACGCAAATTTCTGGTGGTATTCATTTTTATGACCGTTATTACTCTTTAAAGTTATGTTTTATGCATTTGGGGACACGAAGTTCATTTTTTGATATTCAATGGACTCATTTCAGTTCCAGATTCCTCGTTTTGGTATATTGGATTTAGTTGATTAACGGTGTCTCACAATGAATGACAAACAAGCTATTTTTGTTTCTCATTCCTCATTTGGGCGTCCCACAATGCATATTTCTAGTGGTATTCGTTGTTATGACCATTCTTACTCTTTAAGATTATGTTTAATGCATTTGGGGACAAGAAGTTCGTTTTCTGTTCTTCATTGGACTTATTTCAGTTCCAGATTCTTCTTTTTGGTATATTGGATTTGGTTGATTACCGGTGTCTGACAATAAATGAGCAACTAGGTATTCATACTTCTCATTCCTCATTTGGGCGTCCCACAATGCGTATTTCTAGTGGTATTCATTTTTATGACCATTCTTACTCTTTAAAATTCTGTTTTATGCATTTGGGGACATGAAGTTTCTTTTCTGATCTTCATGGGACTCATTCTAGTTCCAGATTCCACTTTTTGGTCTAATGGATTTGGTTGATTAACGGTGTCTCCCAATGAATGAGAAACTAGGAATTTATGTTTCTCATTTCTCATTTAGGTGTCCCACAATGCATATTTCTAGTGGTATTTATTGTTATGGCCATTCTTACTCTTTAAAATTCAGTTTTATTCATTTGGGGACATGAAGTTTCTTTTCTAATCTTCATTGGACTCATTTTAGTTCCATATTCCACTTTTTTGTCTATTGGATTTGGTTGATTAACGGTGTCTCCCTGTGAATGAGAAACAAGGTATTTATGTTTCTCATTACTCTTTTAGGTGTCCCACAAGGCATATATCTAAAGGTATTCTTTTTTATGACCATTCTTACTCTTTAAAATTATGTTTTATGCATTTGGGGACAAGAAGTTCATTTACTGATCTTCATTGGACTCATTTCAATTCCAGATTCCTGAATTTGGTATATTGGATTTGGTTGATTAACGGTGTCTCCCAATAAATGAGAATCTTGGTATTTATGCTTCTCATTCCACATTTAGGTGTCCCACAATGCATATTTCTAGTGGTATTCATTGTCAAGACCATTATTACTCCTTGCATTTGGGGACAAGAAGTTCATTTTCTGATCTTCATTAGACTCATTTCAGTTCCAGATTCATTTTTTTGGTATATTGGATTTGGTTGGTTAAAGGTGTCTCCCAATGAGTGAGAAAGAAGATATTTATGTTTCTCATTCTTTCGTTTAGGTGTCCCACAATGCATATTTCTAGTGGTAGTCATTGTTATGACCATTCACACTCTTTAAAATTATGTTTTATGCATTTCGGGACAAGAAGTTAATTTTCTGATCTTTATTGTACTCATTTCAGTTACTGATTCTTCTTTTGGTATATTGGATTACATTGATTAACGGTGTCTCACAATGAATGAGAAACAAGGTATTTTTGTTTCTCATTCCTCATTTAGGTGTTCAACAATGCATATTTCTAGTGGTATTCATTGTTATGACCATTCTTACTCTTTAAAATTCTGTTTTATGCATTTGGGGACAAGAAGTTCATTTTTATCTTCATTGTTCTCATTTCAGTTCCAGATTCTTCTTTTTGGTATATTGGATTTGGTTGGTTAACGGTGTCTCCCAATGAATGAGAAACAAGGTATTTATGCATCTCATTTTTCATTTAGGTGTCCCATAATGCATATATCTAGTGGTATTCATTGTTATGACCATTCTTACTCTTCAAAATTCTGTTTAATGCATTTGGGGACATGAAGTTTCTTTTCTGATCTTCATGGGACTCCTTTTAGTTCCATATTCCACCTTCTTGTCTATTGGATTTGGTTGATTAACAGTGTTTCCCAATAAATAAGAAACAATGTATTTATGCTTCTCATTCCTCGTTTAGGTGTCCGACAATGCATATATCTAGTGGTATTCATTGCTATGACCAGTCTTACTCTTTAAAATTTTGTTTTAAGCATTCGGAGACATGTAGTTCAATATCTGATCTTTATTGGACTCATTTCAGTTCCAGATTCCTCTTTTTGGTATATTGGATTTGGTTGATTAACGGTGTATCACAATGAATGAGAAACAACGTATTTATGTTTCTCATTCCTCATTTAGGTGTCCAACAATGCATATTTCTAGTGGTATTCGTTGTTATGACAATTTTTACTTTTCAAAATTCTGTTTTATGCATTTGGGGACATGAAGTTCATTTTCTTATCTTCATTGGACTCATTTCAGTTCCAGAATCCTCTTCTTGGTATATTAGATTTGGTTGGTTAACGGTGTCTCCCACTAAATGAGAAACAAAGAAATTGTGCATCTTATTCTTCATTTAGGTGTCCCACATTGCATATTTCTAGTGGTATTCGTTCTTATGATCATTCTTACACTTAAAAATTCTGTTTTATGCGTTTGGGGACATGAAGTTTCTTTTCTGATCTTCATGGGACTTATTTTAGTTCCAGACTCCACTTTTTGGTCTATTGGATTGGGTTGATTAACAGAGTCTCCCAATGAATGAGAAACAAGGTATTCATATTTATCATTCCTCATTTAGGTGTCCCACAACGCATATTTCTAGTGGCATTCATTGTTATGACCATTCTTACTCTTTAAAATTTTGTTTTATGCATTTGGGGACAAGAAGTTCATTTTCTGATCTTCATTGGAGTCAGTTCACTTCTAGATTCCTCTCTTTGGTGTATTGGATTTAGTTGTTTAACGGTGTCTGCCAATGAGTGAGAAACAAGTATTTATGCTTCTCATGCCTTATTTAGGTGTCACACAATCCATATTTCTAATGGTATTCATTGTTATGACCAGTCTAGCTATTTAAAATCTTGTTTTATGCATTTGGGGACATGACTTCCTTTTCTCATCATCATGGGACTCATTTTAGTTCCAGGTTCCACTTTTTGGTCTATTGGATTTGGTTGATTAACGGTGTCTTCCAATGAATGAGAAACAATGTATTCATGCTTCTCATTCTTCATTCAAGTGTCCCACAATGCATATTTCTAGTGGTATTCATTGTTATGACCATTCTTAGTATTTAAAATTATGTTTTATGCATTTGGGGACAGGAAGTTCATTTTCTGATCAGATTCCCCTTTTTGGTATATTGGATTTTCTTGATTAACGGTGTCTCCCAATGAATGAGAAACAAGGTATTTATGTTTCTCATCCTCATTTAGTTATCCAACAATGCATATTTCTAGTGGTATTCATTATTATGACAATTCTTATTCCTTAATATTCTATTTTATGCATTTGGGGACATGAAGTTCATTTTCTAATTTTCATTGGATTCATTTTAGTTCCACATTCCTCTTTTTGGTATATTGGATTGAGTTGATTAACGGTGTCTCTCAATGAATGAGAAACAAGGTATTTATGCTTCTCATTCTTGATTTAGGTGTCTCACAATGCATATTTCTAGGAGTAATCATTGTTATGACAATTCTTACTCTACAAAATTCTGATTTATGAATTTGGGGACATCAGGTTTCTTTTATGATCTTCATGGGACTCATTTTAATTTCAAATTATACTTTTTGGTCTATTAGATTTTGTTGATTAACGGTATCTCCCAATGAATGAGAAACAAGGTATTTATGCTTCTCATTCTTCATTTCGGTGTCCCACAATGCATATATCTAGTGTTATTATTTGTTATGACCATTCTTACTCTTAAAAATTCTGTTTTATGCATTTGGGGACCTGAAGTTCATTTTTTGAATTTCAATGGACTCAGATTAGTGCCAGATTCCACTTTTTGGTCTATTGGATTTGGTTGATTAACGGTTTCTCCCAATGAATGAGTAACAATTCATTTATGTTTTTCATTCCTCATTTAGGTGTCCCACAATGCATATATTCCTCTTTTTGGTAAACTTGATTTGGTTGACTAAAAGTGTCTCCCAAAGAATGAGAAACAAGGTATTTATGTTTCAAATTTCACATTTAGGTGTCCAACAATGCATATTTCAAGTGGCATTCATTGTTATGACAATTTTAACTCTTTAAAATTTTGTTTTATTCATTTGGGGACATGAAGTTCCTTTTCTGATCTTCATGGGACTCATTTTAGTTACAGATTCCACTTTTTGGTCTTTTGTATTTGGTTGACTAACGGTGTCGCCCAATGAATGAGAAACAAGGTATCTTTGCTTCTCATTCTACATATAGGTGTCCCACAATGCATATTTCTAGTGGTATTCGTTGTTATGACTATACTTCCTCTTTCAAATTTTGTTTTAAGCATTTGGGGACATGAAGTTTCATTTATTATCTTCATTGGATTCATTTTAGTGCCAGATTCCTCTTTTTGTCTATTGTATTTGGTTGATTAAAGGTGTCTCCCAATGAGTGAGTAACGAAGTATTTATGCTTCTCATTTGTCATTTAGGTGTCCAACAATGCATATTTCTAGTGGTATTCATTGTTAGGACCGTTCTTATTCTTTAAAATTCTGTTTTATTCATTTGGGGAAATGAAGTTCCTTTTCTGTTTTTCATGGGACTAATTTTATTTCCAGATTCTACTTTTTGGTCTATTAGATTTGGTTGATTAACGGTTTCTCCCATCTAATGAGGAACAATGTATTTATGCTTCTCATTCCTCATTTAGGTGTCCCACAATTCATATTTCTAGTGGTATTCATTGTTATGACCATTCTTACTCTTTAAAATTCTGTTTTATGCATTTGGGGACGTGAAGTTCATTTTCTGAACTTCAATGGACTCATTTTAGTGCCAGATTCCACTTTTTGGTCTATTGGATTTGGTTGATTAACGGTTTCTCCCAATGAATGAGAAACAATTCATTTATGCTTCTCATTCCTCATTTAGGTGTCCCACAATGCATATATTCCTCTTTTTGGTAAACTTGATTTGGTTGACTAAAAGTGTCTCCCAAGGAATGAGAAACAAGGTATTTATGTTTCAAATTTCACATTTAGGTGTCCAACAATGCATATTTCTAGTGGTATTCATTGTTATGACCATTCTTACTCTTTAAAATTCTGTTTTATTCATTTGGGGACATGAAGTTCCTTTTCTGATCTTCATGGAACTCATGTTAGTTCCAGATTCCACTTTTTTGGTCTTTTGTATTTGGTTGACTAACGGTGTCTCCCAATGAATGAGAAACAAGGTATTTTTGCTTCTCATTCTACATATGGGTGTCCCACAGTGCATATTTCTAGTGGTATTCGTTGTTATGACCATACTTCCTCTTTAAAATTTTATTTTAAGCATTTGGGGACATGAAGTTTCATTTATTATCTTCATTGGACTCATTTTAGTGCCAGATTCCTCTTTTTGTCTATTGAATTTGGTTGATTAAAGGTGTCTCCCAATGAGTGAGTAACAAGGTATTTATGCTTCTCATTTATCATTTAAGTGTCCAACAATGCATATTTCTAGTGGTATTCATTGTTAGGACCATTCTTACTCTTTAAAATTCTGTTTTATTCATTTGGGGAAATGAAGTTCCTTTTCTGATCTTCATGGGACTAATTTTATTTCCAGATTCCACTTTTTGGTCTATTAGATTTGGTTGATTAACGGTTTCTCCCATCTAATGATGAACAATATATTTATGCTTCTCATTCCTCATTTAGGTGTCCCACAATGCATATTTTTTGGCTATTCATTGTTATAACCATTCATACTCTTTAAAATTATGTTTTAGGAATTTGGAGACATGAAGTTCATTTTCTGATATTCATTGGACTCATTTCAGTTCCATATTCCTCTTTTTGGTATATTACATTTGGTTGATCAACCGTGTCTCCCATTGAATGAGAAACAATGTATTTATGTATCTCATTCCTCATTTAGGTGTCCAAAAATGCATATTTCAAGTGGTATTCATTGTCATGACCATCCCTACTCATTGAAATTATATTTTATGCATTTGGGGACAAGAAATTTTTTTTCTTATCTTCTTCATTGGACTCATTTCAGTTCCAGATTCCTCTTTTTGGTATATAGGATTTGGTTGACTAACGGTGTCTCATAATGAATGAGAAACAAGGTATTTATGCTTCTCATTCCTCATTTAGGTGTCCCACAATGCATATTTCTAGTAGGATTCATCGTTATGACCATTCTTACTCTTTAAAATTATGGTTTATGCATTTGGGGACAAGAAGTTCATTTTCTGTTCTTCATTGGACTCATTTCAGTTCCAGATTCCTCTTTTTGGTATATTGGATTTGCTTTATTAACGGTGTCTCCTAATGAATGAGAAACAAGGTATTTATGCTTCACATTCCACATTTAGGTGTCCACTATGCATATTTCTAGTGGTATTCTTTGTTATGACCATTCTTACTCTTCAAAATTATGTTTTATGCATTTGGGGACAACAAGTTATTTTTATGATCTTCATTGGACCCATTTCAGTTCCCGATTCCTCTTTTTGGTATATTGGATTTTGTTGATTAACAGTGTCTCCCAATGAATGAGAAACAAGGCATTTATGCATCTCATTCTTCATTTAGGTGTCCACCAATGCATATTTCTAGTGGTATTCGTTGTTATTACCATTCTTACTCTTTAAAATTCTGTTTTATGTATTTGGGGACATGAAGTTCATTTTCTGATCTTTATTGGACTCATTCTAGTTCCAGATTCCCCTTTTTGGTTTATTGGATTTTGTTGATTAACGGTGTCTCCCAATGAATGAGAAACAAGGTATTTATGTTTCGCATTTCTCATTTAGGTGTCCCACAATGCATATTTCTAGTGGTATTCATTGTTATGGCCATTCTTAGTCTTTAAAATTCTGTTTTATTCATTTGGGGACATGAAGTTTCTTTTATGATCTTCATTGGACTCATTTTAGTTCCAGATTCCACTTTTTTGTCTATTGGATTTGGTTGATTAACGGTGTCTCCCTGTGAATGAGAAACAAGGTATTTATGTTTCTCATTACTCTTTTAGGTGTCCCACAATGCATATTTCTAAAGGTATTCTTTGTTATGACCATTCTTACTCTTCAAAATTATGTTTTATGCATTTGGGGACAAGATGTTCATTTACTGATCTTCATTGGACTCATTTCAATTCCATATTCCTCTTTTTGGTATATTGGATTTGGTTGATTAACGGTGTCTCCCAATGAATGAGAATCTTGGTATTTATGTTTCTCATTCCTCATTTAGGTGTCCCACAATGCATATTTCTAGTGGTATTCATTGTTAAGATCATTCTTACTCCTTGCATTTGGGGACAAGAAGTTCATTTTCTGATCTTCATTATACTCATTTCAGTTCCAGATTCCTCTTTTTGGTATATTGGATTTGGTTGGTTAACGGTGTCTCACAATGAGTGAAAAAGAAGATATTTATGTTTCTCATTCTTTCGTTTAGGTGTCCCACAATGCATATTACTAGTGGTAGTCATTGTTATGACCATTCACACTCTTTAAAATTATGTTTTATGTATTTGGGGACAAGAAGTTAATTTTCTGATCTTCATTGGACTCGTTTCAGTTACAGATTCTTCATTTTGGTATATTGGATTACTTTGATTAACGGTGTCTGACAATGAATGAGAAACAAGGTATTTTTGTTTCTCATTCCTCATTTAGGTGTTCAACAATGCATATTTCTAGTGGTAATCATTGTTATGACCATTCTTACTCTTTAAAATTCTGTTTTATGCATTTGGGGACAAGAAGTTCATTTTTATCTTCATTGGACTCATTTCAGTTCCAGATTCTTCTTTTTGGTATATTGGATTTGGTTGGTTAACGGTGTTTCCCAATGAATGAGAAACAAGGTATTTATGCATCTCATTCCTCATTTAGGTGTCCCACAATTCTTATTTCTAGTGGTATTCATTGTTATGACCATTCTTACTCTTTAAAATTCTGTTTTATGCATTTGGGGATGTGAAGTTCATTTTCTGAACTTCAATGGACTCATTTTAGTGCCAGATTCCACTTTTTGGTCTATTGGATTTGGTTGATTAACGGTTTCTCCCAATGAATGAGAAACAAATCAATTATGCTTCTCATTCCTCATTTAGGTGTCCAACAATGCATATTTCTAGTGGTATTCATTGTCATGACCATTCTTACTCTTTAAAAGTATGTTTTATGCATTTGGGGAGTTTAAGTTCATTTTCTGATCTTCATAGGACTCATTTTAGTTTTAGATTCCACATTTTAGTCTAGTGGATTAGGTTGATTAACGGTGTCTCCAAATGAGAGAGAAATAATGTATTTATGCTTCTCATTCCTCATTTAGGTGTCCCACAATGCATATTTCTAGTGGTATCCATTGTTATGATTATTCTTACTCTTTAAAATTATGTTTTATGAATTTGGGGACATGAAGTTACTTTTCTGATCTTCGTGGGACTCACTTTAGTTTCAGATTCTACTTTTTAGTCTATTGCATTTGGTTGACTAAACGGTGTCTTCCAATGAGTGAGAAACGTGGTATTTATGCTTCTCATTCCTCATTTAGGTGTCCCACCATGCATATTTCTAGTGGTATTCATTGTTATGACCAGTATTACGCTTTCAAATTTTTTTTATGCATATGGGGACATGAAGTTCCTTTTCTAATCATCATGGGACTAATTTTAGTTCCAGATTCCACTTTTTGGTCTATTGGATTTGGTTAATTAGTGGTGCCTCCCAATGATTGAGAAACAATGTATTTATGTTTCTCATTCCTCATTTAGGTGTCCCACAATGCATATTTCTAGTGGTATTCATTGTTATGACCAATCTTACTTTATAAAATTCTGTTTTATGCATTTGGGGACATGAAGTTCCTTTTCTGATCATTGATATGCTCAACTATACCCTAGAGCTACTCTCCAAATTAAGAGATCGATGTAATACTTAGGGGTCGAATTCCACAGAGACTTAAGATTCACACAATAGATAATTAGTTATCGAATTAAGCTAAAAAGGAATGATTGTAATTAAAAGACAGAATGCAGTAAATCGGTTTGTAAGATCAATAGGAGAAAACGTCAAGCTCAGGGAATTCTCAGGAAATCAGGAATGCAAGCAAATCAATAAATCACGATTCTTCTAATGTTCTAGAACTTGAAACACAATGATAAAGTAAACCAGCCGTCGCTGCGAAAACTATCTATGTCCAAAACCTAGAAAACCAAATTGCTTTGAGAGTTCTAAAATGTAAACATGCAATAATCTCAGGTTCAATCTGTTCACAAAATCCCTAAATCAAATTCCTTTGGAGATAGGTATTTTGCTCATCTAGGGTTCTTTTCTAGCTAATTAACCAACTGCCGTTGCCAGAATCAACCTATGATCAATAATCTAACCTTTCAGTTCAGATCAAGCACTAATCACAACCTAGATGAAGAACTAGTGTTTAGAATCCTTAATTAACCAATCAACTTAGCAATTAATGAAATCCCTAATGAGAAACCCTAAACCAAACTAGCAAACTACTCAGACATGGAGACTGAAACAATAAACATGATTGAATAGAATTGCATAAAAGAAATAAGAATAGAATTAATGGAGTTCTGAATCTTCTCTGAAGGAGTCTGAATTCTTCTCTCCAGAAGCTCTCTCTCTAGAATACTTGATATGATAAAGATAGGTCTAAACAATGACCTTAAAATAATATAAATATCCTAAAAACTCGAATAGGGACTTATTTGCAAATAAGGAAAAGTCTGGGTAGATTTCTTTTTCTTCAAAAATCTTCAAAACTGGCGCAGAAAATTGTCTGTCTGATGGGTGTCGACCGACACCATCTCCAAAAGTGGTTTCTGGCTTGAATTCTTCGGCACAACTTCCTGATTAACTCCAGAATGATCCATAATCTCCAAGTAAGCTCCAAACGTACCTAAACCTGCAAATGACTCTAAAAGACTCCAAAAACACTAAAAAAGACATTATACACAAGACTTAGATCATGGCTAAAAACCATAAAAACCATGATATATCAACTCCCCCAGACTTAGCTCTTCCTTGCCCTCAAGCAAAACAGAGAACTAAACCAGTGAAAGAGGTTTGAAAACACGGGAACTCACCAATTCTTTAGAACACCAAATCAAACAACACTTTTGTAAGCCACATCAAACAACACCAACTTTAGATAGAACATCAACTACTTCCCCCCAGACTTATCAACCATCCCAATTCCAGTCCACAATCAATAAGAGATCTAAATTCACCATCACTGACCTTTTTAAATTGTAAAGCGTGCATTCTCATCCAGGGAATATCGATCAAAGGACACATGGACTCTTACCTGTTCAAGTTCTGATTATTAGACAGATTTGCTTCAAGTTTTACCTCTCCCTTTTCTCACTTCCATTCAGTTGATTTTTCCCTACTAGAGTATTATTTCATTTTTTTTATCAACTGAATGCTCTGAAATGAAGTCTTTAATTAAACAAAGAATATCAATGGGGTCACCATCAAAATCCTTGATCACCTTTTTTAGACCATTATATATTTTTTTTTTTACTTTTTTTTTTCTTAGAGAACTGAAGGGAAGAGAGAGGTGAACTATAATCTCAAACCAGCTGTTTCAGACCTGAACAAGGAATCCGATTCAAAGTATACCAAGTCCCAAGATAAGAAACATTAAGTTCATTAGATGTTAGGCCAGCTCAGGATCCTACAAATACTCAAACAGATGTGGGGATAATGGTAGATCAAATCATCTTTTGGTTTTTATATCAGTAAAACCTGCTGTCAATGGCTGTAAGAATGGTCACTATAATGGTAATCAAAGTGGTTAGTTCCAAGAAAATCTCATAGTTCCTGACTGGTTTTGACTCAAATAAAATGACACAACTGACTCAAAACAAAACAAAGCAAAATACATTAGTATTTTCCTCCCCCAGACTTAAGTAACACCGTCCCCAGTGTTATCAAACCATAGGATCAGAAAGAAACCAAGGTGAAAAAAATTGAACAAGAAAAAATAAAAATACGTACCTGGTCGGGTGGTATCGGGCGACACTGGAAGTAGGTGTCGGTCGACACCAATTTATTTATTTATTTTTTTTTTCTGACACAAGGAAAACAAAACTAAAAATTAACAAAAACCAAACGAAATTCAAAGAAAATTTTACCTAAAAGTGGGTTGCCTCCCACTAAGCGCTTCTTTTCATTCATTAGCTTGACTGTGTCGGGGCTCAGACATCTGGTGGATCAGAGAGTGGCAGGGAATGCCTCTGGGAAGAACATCTCATCATCCAAGGTGGTGTGTAAGCAGTTGGTGCATGATTTCTACCAAGGAATGAATGAGGAACAACAGCAGGGTGGGCTATGAGTTTGGGATGGACACTTCTTTTTCCTGCAGAATTATCAAAAGAAGAAACAAGTGCTCTACGATAATCTCGTGGCTTGGTCAGTTGTGAAACAGATTTTGCATCCTTAATCTTCTTTTTTATGATATCAGGGGATTTGGAATTGAGAACAGGAAATGCATACCTTTGCTGTAATGGAGGTGTTTGTGGTCCGATGGGAGGAGCTGGCTGTTTTAAAACAGCTTTTGCACTTACACCTTTTGACACTCCTTGAAGATGTTGTGATGTAGGCTTGTTTGGTTTGGTCTGTGGGGGGTGTCGATCGTCACCAGGGGTGGTGTCGATCGCCACCAAGTCTGTAACTCGGATCTTTGCACTATTTTCTGCAATTCAGCTCTGCAACTCTTGTCTCCATTACGAAGACATCATCCTCCAGCAAGTTACATGTGTATGGACCTTCATTTTCAAGTCTAGTTCTTACAATACAATCTCCACCCCAATATTCAAGCCCAGCAGCTTTCTTGGAAGTTTCAACCAATGCCTCTTGAACACTCAGTATGTTCACTTGCTCAGCAACCTCCAACTCTTTGACATACCCAGCAGTAATATCAACTGGATGCTCTGCTTCTGAGACCTCATCCATGGCAACCTCTACAGAAAAGGTTTGACCATCTATGGTAACTTTTCTCCTTAGCTTACCCATGTTAAAACTCATGGTCTTATCACCCAAATCAAGCTCAATCTGTCCTTCTCAGACATCAATGATTGCACCAGCTGTAGCTAAGAAGGATCTCCCAAGTAGAAGAGGGTCCTGAGGCTCTTCACCATATTCCAAAACCACAAAGTCTGTAGGGATTGTGCAGCCAGCAATCTGAAGTTGAACATCTTCTAAAACCCCTTCTGGAACTCTCTTTGACCTATCAGCAAGGATGAGATGGATCCTTCTAGGCTTGAAATCAGTCATACCAAGTCTTACAACAACAGAGTGAGGCATAAGGTTGATGCTTGAGCCAAGATCACAAAGTGAGTGAGGAAATCTCCCAGCGGAGATAGAACAATCAAGCACAAAAAACCCTGGATCAGGCATCTTCTTTGGAACTCTACTCTGAATCATGGCATTGACCTGTTCAGAGACTCTAACCTTCCTCTCCATCCTTGAAACAGTCTTTTTCAAAAGGATGGAACTGATGTCTTTTGTAAGCAATGCTGCTTCCTCAGGACAAATATTATTGGCAACCATCCTCTTGACATACCTCTTGAGTGGAGTTAAGAACTTGACAGCATCAACTAGAGGCATTTCAATTAGTACCTTGTCCATTATTGTCTTGCACCTTTCCTCCTCTATCTCATGTTTGGACTTTCTGGGCTTCGGGTAAGGTATCTTAGGTTTATGGACCCTCTCCTCAGGTGTTGGTGGTGATTTGGGACGATCAGCACGCTCTTCTGACGGCAATTGAAAAATACAGGTCGAGTGTCGATCGACAACCATCATCTGGTGTCGCTCGACACTCACAACTTTTGTCGAAGTGCATCGATTTTTTTCCGTCAGGACTCGAGAAATCGCGATTTTTCGCTAGTGTCAACCGACACACCTCCTGGGTGTCGACCGACACCAGATTTGGTGTCGACCTCTTCAATTTTGTGTCGTGAGACATGGTCGACAACGGTTCGTCAGGACTCGATTTTTCCAGAATTTTGGTTGGTGTCGACCGACACCCCTCCTTGGTGTCGACCGACACCAGGTCTGTGGCTCCAAATTCTTCATCAAACTCTGCAGACCCCACGAAATTTTCTTCCCTTCTCACCATGATAGCATTAACATGATGGCTTGGGTTGATATCAGTCTTTCCTTTAAGAAATTCTTCTTGTCTTTTTATGAATTCAGTAGTTTGAGCAACCTGAATATCCAGCTTCTTAACATGAGCACCCAAAGACTCAAACTTCCCATTCAGATCAGTATACAAAGCATCCAGCTTCCCATTGAAGTTCACAGTCATCTTTGTCTGACCCTCCAAAACCTGCTCCAACATAGATTCCATCTTGCTATTCTGTTCAAGTTTCTGGTAAGAAGAAGAACCATAAGTTCTTGTGAAGTTGTTGTTCTGAAAAGGCTTATGGTAAGAAGAACCATAACCTTGCTGATTTCCAAATCTCTGACCTTGAAACCCAACACCATTGATGAAATTTACATCCTCTTCCTCTGGTTCAAAGGTTTCAACCTCTGCAGCAAACTGAACTTGTGGATAGAATCAAGTTTTGCTTTCACTTCATCACTCTGAGCACCATCCATGTTTCCAGCCAGCCTCTTCCTATCATAGTCTGCATTCTTGGTACTATTGCTAGAAGCCAAGTTTTCAATAAGCTTTTTGGCTTCCTCTGGGCTTCTGGTATTGAAATTTCCTTCAATTGCAGCATCCAAAACCATCTGGTACTTCCAATCTATGCCTCTGAAGAAAATACCCAGCAGCTGAACATCACTGAAGCCATGGTGTGGACAATCCCTCTGATATGCTCTGAACCTCAACCAAGAAGTTTTGAATGCTTCAGCAGATCCCTGAGAGAATGTAGAAATCTTTGTCCTTAGCTCCTCCGACCTTGCAGCATCAAAGAAGTTGTTGAGAAATGCATTCTTTGTATCAACCCAAGTGGTTAGAGATCCTGGTTGCAACTGCTTTAGCCAGTAGGAAGCATCCCCAGCAAGAGAATAGGGGAAAAGCTTGAAGAAGAGATAGTCATAAGACACCTCATTGCAGTTGAGGCTAGACACCAAATCTTCAAACTTTTCTATGTGGTCCATAGGATGCTCATGAGGAAGACCATAGAAAAGATGCTAACCCACAAGAGTGTAGTAGGCAGGTTTCAGCTCAAAATCAGCTATCTGAAAACCCGGAGGGTTAATGGCAGACCTGTTTGCATAGAATTGATCAGGCCTGTTGTTGTCAGAAAGGGTTCTCCCTCGGATAAGTGGTGCTCCGGCAATCTGGACGTCTCTGTTCTCAGCAGCTGCTACTTCTTGGACGACATTTCCCTAATTATCGATTTGTTCACCATTGTCATTGTATGCATGACCCTCTTGGTCTCGTAGGACTCCAGCAGCATCAGGTCGAATGATTGTTCTCCTCATGTCTGCTGACCTCCTTCCTTGGCGGTTCGTACGTTCTAACTCTCTCAGCTCCTGATTCGTGAGATTCACAAGCTGAGTTCCCCTGTTACTTCTGGTACTGCTATTAGGCATACACCTGAAACACAAGAAAAGAGAAAGAACAATGTAAGTAAACTAAAAGTAAAATGTTTAGACTAAATTCTATTCCAAATCTAATGGCGAATTCAATGGATCCCCGGCAACGGTGCCAAAATTTGATATGCTCAAATTATACCCTAGAGCTACTCTCCAAATTAAGAGATCGATGTAATACTTAGGGGTCGAATTCCACAGAGACTCAAGATTCACACAATAGATTATTAGTTATCGAATTAAGCTAAACAAGAATGATTGTAATTAAAAGACAGAATGCAGTAAATCGGTTTGTAAGATCAATAGGAGAAAACGTCAAGCTCAGAGAATTCTCAGGAAATCAGGAATGCAAGCAAATCATTAAATCAGAATTCTTCTAATGTTCTAGAATTTGAAACACAATGATAAAGTAAACCAGCCGTCGCTGCGAAAACTATCAATGTCTAAAACCTAGAAAACCAAATTTCTTTGCGAGTTCTAAAGTGTAAACATGCAATAATCTCAGGTTCAATCTGTTCACAAAATCCCTAAATCAAATTCCTTTGGAGATAGGTATTTTGCTCATCTAGGGTTCTTTTCTAGCTAATTAACCAACTGTCGTTGCCAGAATCAACCTATGATCAATAATCCAATCTTTCAGTTCAGATCAAGCACTAATCACAACCTAGATGAAGAACTACTGTTTAGAATCCTTAATTAACCAATCAACTTAGCAATTAATGAAATCCCTAATGAGAAACCCTAAACCAGACTAGCAAACTACTCAGACATGGAGATTGAAACAATAAACATGACTGAATAGAATTCTATAAAAGAAATAAGAATAGAATTAATGGAGTTCTGAATCTTCTGTGAAGGAGTCTGAATTCTTCTCTCCAAAAGCTCTCTCTCTAGAATACTTGATATGATAAAGATAGGTCTAAACAATGACCTTAAAATAATATAAATATCCTAAAAACTCGAATATGGACTTATTTGCAAATAAGGAAAAGTCTGGGCAAATTTTTTTTTCTTGAAAAATCTTCAAAACTGGCGCAGAAAATTGTCTGTCTGATGGGTTTCGACCGCCACCAAGTATGGTGTCGACCGACACCATCTCCAAAAGTGGTTTCTGGCTTGAATTCTTCTGTACAATTTCCTGATTAACTCCAGAATGATCCATAATCTCCAAGTAAGCTCCAAACGTACCTAAACCTGCAAATGACTCTAAAATATTCCTAAAACACTAAAAAGACTCTATAAACAAGACTTATATCATGGCTAAAAACCATAAAAACCATGATATATCAATCATCATTGGACTCATTTTAGTTACAGATTCTACTTTTTGGTATATTGGATTTGGTTGATTAATGGTGTCTCTCAAAGAATGAGAAACAAGTCTTTATGCTTCTCATTCCTCATTTAGGAGTCTCTCAATGCATATTTCAAGTGGTATTCATTGTTATGACTATTCTTAGTCTTTAAAATTCTGTTTTATGCATTTGGGGACATGAATTTCATTTTCTGATCTTCGATGGACTCATTTCAGTTTCGGATTACTCTTTTTAGTCTATCGGATTTGGTTGATTACCGGTATCTCCCAATGAATGAGAAACAATGTATTTATGCTTCTCATTCCTCATTTTGGCGCACCACAATGCATATTTCTTGTGGTATTCATTGTTATGACCAGTATTACTCTTTAAAATTCGGTTTTATGCATTTGGGGACATAAAGTTCATCTTCTGATCTTCATTAGATTCATTTCAGTTCTAGATTCCTCTTTCTGGTATATTGGATTTAGTTGGATAATGGTGTCTCCCAATGAGAGAGAAACATGGTATTTATGCTTCTCATTCCTAATTTAGGTGTCCCACAATGCATATTTCTAGTGGTATTTATTGTTATGACCAGAGTTACACTTTAAAATTCTGTTTTATGCATTTGGGGACATGAAGTTCTTTTTCTGATCAACATGGGACTAATTTTAGTTACATATTCCACTTTTTGGTCTATTGGATTTGGTTGATTAACGGTGTCTCCCAATGAATTAGAAATAATGTATTTATGCTTCTCATTCATCATTTAGGTGTCCCACAATGCATATTTCTAGTGGTATTCATTTTTATGACCAGTATTACTCTTTAAAATTCTGTTTTATGCATTTGGGGACATGATGTTCCTTTTCTGATCATCATGCGACTCATTTTAGTTACAGATTCCTCTTTTTGGTCTATTGGATTTAGTTGATTAATGGTATCTCCTAATGAATGAGAAACAAGGTATTTATGCTTCTCATTCTACATTTAGGTGTACCACAATGTATATTAGTAGTGGTATTCATTGTTATGACCATTCTTTCTCTTTAAAATTATGTTTTATGCATCTGGGGACATGAAGTTCATCTTCTGATCTTCATTGGATTCATTTCAGTTCTAAATTCCTCTTTCTGGTATATTGGATTTAGTTGATTAACGGTGTCTCCGAATGAGTGAGAAACATGATATTTATGCTTCATTATTATGACAATTCCTCAATGCATATTTCTATTGTGATTCATTATTATGACAATTCTTTCTCCTTAGAATTCGGTTTTTAGCATTTGGGGACATGAAGTTCATTAACGGTCTACCAATGAATGAGAAACATTGTATTTATGCTTCTCATTCCTCATTTTGGCGCCCCACAATGCATTTTTCTAGTGGTATCCATTGTTATGACTATTCTTACTCTTTAAAATTATGTTTTACGAATTTGGGGACATGAAGTTACTTTTCTGATCTTCGTGGGACTCATTTTCGTTCAGATTCTACTTTTTAGTCTATTGGATTTGGTTGACTAAACGATGTCTCCCAATGAGTGAAAAACGTGGTATTTATGCTTCCCACCATGCATATTTCTAGTGGTATTCATTGTTATGACCAGTATTAAGTTTCAAAAAAAATTTATGCATATGGGGACATGAAGTTCCTTTTCTGATCATCATGAGACTCATTTTAGTTCCAGATTCCACTTTTTAGTCTATTGGATTTGGTTGATTAATGGTGTCTCCCAAAGAATGGGAAACAAGTTTTTATGTTTCTCATTCCTCATTTAGGAGTCCCTCAATGCATATTTCTAGTGATATTCATTGTTATAACTATTCTTAGTCTTTAAAATTCTGATTTATGCATTTGGGGACCTGAATTTCATTTTCTGATCTTCCATGGACTCATTTCAGTTCCGGATTCCTCTTTTTAGTCTATCGGATTTGGTTGATTAACGGTATCTCCCAATGAATGAGAAACACTGTATTTATGCTTCTCATTCCTCATTTTGGCGCACCACAATGCATATTTCTTGTGGTATTCATTGTTATGACCAGTATTACTCTTTAGGTATTTGTGCTTCTAATTCTTCATTTACACGTCCCACCAGGCATATTTCTAGTGGTATTTATTGTTATGATAATTCTTACTCTTTTAAATTCTGTTTTATGCATTTAGGGACATGAAGGTCATTTTCTGATCTTCAGTGGACTCATTTCAGTTCCCGATTACTCTTTTTGGTATATTGGATATGGTTGATTAACGGTGTCTCCCAATGAATGAGAAACAAGGTATTTGTGCTTCTCATTCCTCATTTAGGCGTCAAATAATGCACCATTCTTACTCGTTAAAATTCTGTTTTATGCATTTGGGGACATGAAGTTCATTTTGTTATCTTCATTGGACTCATTTCATTTCCAGATTCCTCTTTTTGGTATATTGGATTTGGTTTATTAACAGTGTCTCCCAATGAATGAGAAACAAGGAATTTATGTTTCTCATTCCTCATTTAGGCGTCCCACAATGCATATTTATAGTGGTATTGATTGTTATGACCCTTCTTACACTTTAAAATTCTGTTTTATATATTTAGGCACATGAAGTTAATTTTCTGATATTCATTGGACCCATTTTAGTTCCAGATTCCTCGTTTTGGTATATTGGATTTCCTTGATGAACGGTGTCTCCCAATGAAAGAGAAACACGGTATTTGTGTATGTCATTCCTCATTAAGGCGTCCCACAATGCATATTTCTAGTGGTATTCATTGTTATGGTTATTCTTACTCATTAAAATTCTGTTTTATGGATTTAGGGAAATGAAGATCATTTTCTGATCTTCAGTGGATTCATTTCAGTTCCCTATTCCTCTTTTTGGTATATTAAATTTTGTTGATTAACGGTGTCTCCTAATGAATGAGAAACAAGGTATTTGTGCTTCTAATTCCTCATTTAGGCGTCCCAAAATGCATATTTCTAATGGTATTCATTGTTATCAGCATTCTTACTCTTTGAAATTCTGTTTTATGCATTTAGGGACATGAAGTTCATTTTCTTATCTTCGTTGGACCCATTTTAGTACCAGATTCCTCGTTTTAGTATATTGGATTTCGTTGATAAACGGTGTCTCCCAATGAAAGAGAAACAAGGTATCTGTGTATGTCATTCCTCATTAAGGCGACCCACAATGCATATTTCTAGTGGAATTCAATGTTATGGCTATTCTTACTCATTAAAATTCTGTTTTATGCATTTAGGGACATGAAGTTCATTTTCGAATCTTCATGGGACTCATTTCAGTTCCAGATTCCTCTTTTTGGTATATTGGATTTGGTTTATTAACGGTGTCTCCCAATGAATGAGAATCAAGGAATTTGTGCTTCTCATTCCTCATTTAGGCGTCCCACAATGCATATGTCTAGTGGTAGTCATTATTATGACCATTCCTACCCTTTAAAATTCTGTTTTATTCATTTAGGAACATAAAGTTCATTTTCTAAACTTCATTGGACTTGTCTCAGTTCCAGATTCCTCTTTTTGGTCTATTGGACTTAGTTAATTAACGGTGTCTCCCAATGAATGAGAAACTAGGTTTTTGTGCTTCTCATTCCTCATTCAGGCGTCCCACAATGCATATTTTTAATGGTATTTATTGTTATGATCATTCTTACTCTTTAAAATCCTTTTTTATGCATTTGGGGACATAAAGTTCATTTTCTGAACTTCATTGGACTCGTTTCAGTTCCAGATTCCTCTTTTTGGTACATTGGATTTGGCTGATTACCGGTGTCTCCCAATGAATGAGAAACAAGGAAATTGTGTTTCTCATTCCTCATTTAGGGGTCACAGAATGCATAGTTCTAGTCGTATTGATTGTTATGACCCTTCTTACTCTTTAAAATTCTGTTTTATATATTTAGGGACATTGAAGTTAATTTTCTGATAAACATTGGACCCATTTTAGTTCCAGATTCCTCGTTTTGGTATATTGGATTTTGTTGATTAACTGTGTCTCCCAATAAATGAGAAATAAAGTATTTGTGATTCTCATTCCTCGTTTAGGTGTCCCACAATCCATATTTCTTGTGGTATTCATTGTTATGACCATTCTTACTCCTTAAAATTGTGAATTATGCATTTGGTGACAAGATGTTAGTTTTCTGATCTTCATTGGACTCATTTCAGTTACAGATTCCTCTTTTCGGTATATTGGATTTTGTTGATTAACGGTGTCTCTCAGTGAGTAAGAAACAAGGTATTTGTGCTTCTCATTCCTCATTTAGGCGTCTCACAATGCACATTTCTGGTGGTATTCATTATTATGACCATTCCTACTCTTTAAAATTATGTTTTGTGCATATAGGGACATAAAGTTCATTTTCTGAACTTCATTGGACTCGTTTCAGTTCCAGATTCCTCTTTTTGGTATATTGGATTTAATTGATCAATGGTGTCTCCCAATGAATGAGAAACCAGGTATTTGTGCTTCTCATTCCTCATTAAGGCGTCCCACAATGTATATTTCTAGTGGTATTTATTGTTATGATCATTCTTACTCTTTAAAATTCTGTTTTATGCTTTTATGGACTTGGAGGTCATTTTCTGAACTTCAGTGGGCTCATTTCAGTTCCCTATTCCTCTTTTTGGTATATTGGATTTTGTTGATTAACAGTGTCTTCCAATGAATGAGAAACAAGCTATTTGTGCTTCTCATTCCTCATTAAGGCGTCCCAAAATACATATTTCTAATGGTATTCAATGTTATAACCATTCCTACTCTTTAAAATTCTGTTTTATGCATTTAGGGACATAAATTTCCAGATTCCTCTTTTTGGTCTATTGGACTTAGTTGATTAACGGTGTCTCCCAATGAATGAGAAACTAGGTGTTTGTGCATCCCATTCCTCATTCAGGCGTCCCACAATGCATATTTCTAGTGGTATTTATTGTTATGATCATTCATACTCTTTAAAATTCTTTTTTATGCATTTGGGGACATAAAGTTCTTTTTCTGAACTTCATTGGACTCGTTTCAGTTCCAGATTCCTCTTTTTGGTACATTGGATTTGGTTGATTAACGGTGTCTCCCAATGAATGAGAAACAAGGAAATTATGTTTCTCATTCCTCATTTAGGGGTCACACAATGCATATTTCTAGTGGTATTGATTGTTATGACCCTTCTTACTCTTTAAATTTCTGTTTTATATATTTAGGGACATGAAGTTAATTTTCTGATATACATTTGACCCATTTTAGTTCCAGATTCCTCGTTTTGGTAAATTGGATTTCGTTGATTAACGGTGTCTCCCAATAAATGAGAAATAAAGTATTTGTGATTCTCATTCCTCATTAAGGCATCCCATAATGCATATTTCTAGTGGTATTGATTGTTATGGCCATTTTTACTCATTAAAGTTCTGTTTTATGCATTTAGGGACATGAAGTTCATTTTCTTATCTTCATTGGACTCATTTCAGTTCCAGATTCCTCTTTTTGGTATATAGGATTTGGTTTATTTACGGTGTCTCCCAATGAATGAGAAAGAAGGTATTTGTACTTCTCATTCCTCATTTAGGCGTCTCACAATGCATATTTCTGATGGTATTCATTATTATGACCATTCCTACTCTTTAAAATTATGTTTTGTGCATATAGGGACATAAAGTTCATTTTCTGAACTTCATTGGACTCGTTTCAGTTCCAGATTCCACTTTTTGGTATATTGGATTTAATTGATCAACGGTGTCTCCCAATGAATGAGAAATCAGGTATTTGTGCTTCTCATTCCTCATTAAGGCGTCCCACAATGCATATTTCTAGTGGTATTTATTGTTATGATCATTCTTACTCTTTAAAATTCTGTTTTATGCATTTAGGGACATGAAAGTCATTTTCTGATCTTCAGTTGACTCATTTCAGTTCCCTATTCTTCTTTTTGGTATAATGGATTTTGTTGATTAACGGTGTCTCCCAATGAATGAGAAATAAGGTATTTGTGCTTCTCATTCCTCATTTAGGCGTCCCAAAATGCATATTTCTAATGGTATTCATTGTTATGACCATTCCTACTCTTTAAAATTCTGTTTTATGCATTTAGGGACATGAAGTTCATTTTCTTATCTTCGTTGGACCCATTTTAGTACCAGATTCCTCGTTTTGGTATATTGGATTTCCTTGATGAATGGTGTCTCCCAATGAATGAGAAACACGGTATTTGTGTATCTCATTCCTCATTAAGGCATCCCACAATGCATATTTCTAATGGTATTCATTGTTATGGCTATTCTTACTCATTAAAATTCTGTTTTATGCATTTAGGGACATGAAGTTCATTTTCTGATCTTCATCGGACTCATTTCAGTTCCAGATTCCTCTTTTTGGTATATTGGATTTGGTTTATTAACGGTTTTTCCCAATGAATGAGAAACGAGGTATTTGTGTTTCTCATTCCTCATTTAGGCGTCCCATAATGCATATTTCTAGTGGTATTCATTGTTTTGACTATTCTTACTCGTTAAAATTCTGTTTTATGCATTTGGGGACATGAAGTTCATTATCTTATCTTCATTGGACTCATTTCAGTTCCATATTCGTCTTTTTGGTATATTGGATTTGGTTGATTAACGGTGTCTCCCAATGAATGAGAAACAAGGAATTTATGTTTCGCATTCCTCATTTAGGTGTCCTACAATGCATATTTCTAGTGGTATCGATTGTTATGACCCTTCTTACTCTTTAAAATTCTATTTCATATATTTAGGGACATGGAGTTAATTTTCTGATATTCGTTGGACCCATTTTAGTTCCAGATTCCTCGTTTTGGTATATTGGATTTCGTTGATTAACAGTAGTTCCAGATTCCTCACTTAGGAGTCCCAAAATACATATTTCTAATGGTATTCATTGTTATCACCATTCCTACTCTTTAAAATTCCCTTTTATGCATTTGGGGACATGAATTTCATTTTCTTATCTTCGTTGGACTCATTTCAGTTCCAGATTCCTCTTTTTGGTATATTGGATTTAGTTGATTAACGGTGTCTCCCAATGAATGCGATACAAGGTATTTTAGCTTCTCATTCCTCATTTAGGCATCCCATAATGCATATTTTTAGTGGTATTCATTGTTTTGACCATTCCTACTCTTTAAAATTCTGTTTTATGCATTTGGGGACATGAAATTCATTTTCTTATCTTCATTGGACTCATTTCAGTTCCCGATTTTTTTTTTTTATATTGGATTTGGTTGATTAACGCTGTCTACCAATGAATGAGAGACGAGGTATTTATGTTTCTCGTTCCTAATTTAGGTGTCCCACAATGCACATTTCTAGTGGTATTGATTATTATGACCATTCTTCCTCTTTAAAATTCTTTTTATGCATTTAGGGACATGAACTTCATTTTCTGATCTTTAATACACTCATTCCAGTTGCGGATTCTTCTTTTTGGTATATTGGATTTGGTTGATTAACGGTGTCTCCCAATAAAAAAAGAAACAAGGTATTTGTGCTTCTCATTCCTTATTAAAGCGTCCCACAATGTATATTTCTAATGGTATTCATTATTATCACCATTCTAACTCTTTAAAATTCTGTTTTATTCATTTGGGGACATTAAGTTAATTTTCTTATCTTCATTCGATTCATTTCAGTTCCAGATTCCTCTTTTTTGAATATTCGATTTGGTTGATTAACGGTGTCTCCCAATGAATGAGAAACAAGGTACTTATGTTTCTCATTCCTCATTTAGGCATCCCACAATGCATATTTCTAGTGGTATTCATTATTATGACCATTCCAACTCTTTAAAATTCTGTTTTATGCATTTAGGGACATGAAGGTCATTTTCTGATCTTCACTGGACTCATTTCAGTTCCCGTTCCTCTTTTTGGTATATTGGATTTGGTTTATTAACGGTGTCTCCCAATGAATGAGGAACATGGTATTTGTGCTTCTCAGTCCTCAATTATGCGTCCTAAAATACATATTTCTAAGGGTATTCATTGTTATGACCATTCCTAGTCTTTAAAATTCTGTTTTATGCATTTAGGGACATGAAGTTCATTTTCTGATCTTGATTGGACTCATTTCAGTTCCAGATTCCTCTTTTCGGTATATTCGATTTAGTTGATTAATGGTGTCTCCCAATGAATGAGTAGCTAGGTATTTGTGCTTCTCATTCCTCATTTAGGCGTCCCATAATGCATATTTCTAGTGGTATTCATTGTTTTGACCATTCCTACTCGTTAAAATTCAGTTTTATGCATTTGGGGACATGAAGTTCATTTTCTTATCTTCATTGGACTCATTTCAGTTCCATATTCCTGTTTTTGGTATATTGGATTTGGTTGATTAAAGGTGTCTCCCAATGAATGAGAAACAAGGAATTTATGTTTCTCATTCCTCATTTAGGCGACCCACAATGTATATTTCTACTGGTATTGATTGTTATGACCCTTCTTACTCTTTAAAATTCTGTTTTATGCATTTAGGGACATGAAGATAATTTTCTGATATTCATTGGACACATTTTAGTTCCAGATTTCTCATTTTGGCATATTGGATTTTGGCATATTGGATTTTATGCATTTAGGGGACATGAAGTTCATTTTCTTATCTTCGTTGGACCCATTTTAGTTACAGATTCCTGTTTTTGATATATATGTGATTTGGTTGATTAACGGTGTCTCCCAATGAATGAGAAACAAAGAATTTATATTTCTCATTCCTCGTTTAGGCGTCCCACAATGCATATTTCTAGTGGTATCCATTGTTATGACCCTTCTAACTCTTTAAAATTGTGTTTTATATATTTAGGGACATGAACTTAATTTTCAAATATTCATTGGACCCGTTTTAGTTACAGATTCCTCTTTTTGGTATATTGGATTTAATTGATTAACGGTGTCTCCCAATAAATGAGAAACTATGTATTTGTGCTTCTCATTCCTCATTTAGGAGTCCCATAATGCATATTTCTAGTGGTATTTATTGTTATGATTATTCTTACTCTTTAAAATTCTGTTTTATGCATTTAGGGACATGAAGGTCATTTTCTGATCTTCAGTGGATTCATTTCAGTTCCCTATTCCTCTTTTTGGTATATTGGATTTTGTTGATTAACGGTGTCTCCCAATGAATGCGATACAAGGTATTTTAGCTTCTCATTCCTCATTTAGGCATCCCATAATGCATATTTTTAGTGGTATTCATTGTTTTGACCATTCATACTCTTTAAAATTCTGTTTTATGCATTAGGGGACATGAAGTTCATTTTCTTATCTTCGTTGGACCCATTTTACTTCCAGATTCCTGTTTTTGATATATATGTGATTTGGTTGATTAACGGTGTCTCCCAATGAATGAGAAACAAAGAATTTATATTTCTCATTCCTTATTTTGGCGTCCCACAATGCATATTTCTAGTGGTATCTATTGTTATGACCCTTCTTACTCTTTAAAATTGTGTTTTATATATTTAGGGACATGAAGTTAATTTCCTGATATTCATTGGACCCGTTTTAGTTACACATTCCTCTTTTTGGTATATTGGATTTAATTGATTAACGGTGTCTCCCAATAAATGAGAAACTAGGTATTTGTGCTTCTTATTCCTCATTTAGGCGTCCCATAATGCATATTTCTAGCGGTATTTATTGTTATGATCATTCTTACTCTTTAAAAATCTGTTTTATGCATTTAGGGACATGAAGGTCATTTTCTGATCTTCAGTGGACTCATTTCAGTTCCCTATTCCTCATTTTGGTAAATTGGATTTTTTTTTATTAACGGTGTATCCCAATGAATGAGAAACATGGTATTTGAGCTTCTCATTCCTCATTTAGGCGTCCCAAAATGCATATTTCTAATGGTATTCATTGTTATGACCATTCCTACTTTTTAAAATTCTCTTTTATGCATTTAGGGACATGAAGTTCATTTTCTTATCTTCGTTGAACCCATTTTAGTACCAGATTCCTCGTTTTGGTATATTGGATTTCGTTGATTAACGGTGTCTCCCAATGAATGCGATACAAGGTATTTGTGTATATCATTCCTCATTATGGCGTCCCACAATGCATATTTCTAGTGGTATTCATTGTTATGGCTATTCTTACTCATTAAAATTCTGTTTTATGCATTTAAGGACATGAAGTTCATTTTCTGATCTTCATGGGACTCATTTCAGTTCCAGATTCCTCTTTTTGGTATATTGGGTTTGGTTTATTAACAGTGTCTCCTAATGAATGAGAAACAAGGTATTTGTGCTTCTCATTCCTCATTTAGGCGTCCCACAATGCATATTTCTAGTGGTAGTCATTATTATGACCATTCCTACTAATTAAAATTCTGTTTTATGCATATAGGGACATAAAGTTCGTTTTCTGATCTTGATTGGACTCATTTCAGTTCCAGATTCCTCTTTTCGGTATATTCGATTTAGTTGATTAATGGTGTCTCCCAATGAATGAGAAACTACGTATTCATGCTTCTCGTTCCTCATTTAGACGTCTCACAATGCATATTTCTAGTGGTATTTATTGTTATCATCATTCTTACTCTTTAAAATTCTGTTTTATGCATTTTGGGACTTGAAGGTCATTTTCTGATCTTCAGAGGACTCATTTCAGTTCCCGATTACTCTTTTTATTATATTAGATTAGGTTGATTAACGATCTCTCCCAATGAATGAGAAACAAGGTATTTATGCTTCTCATTCCTTATTTAGGAGTCCCAAAATACATTTTTATAATGGTATTCATTGTTATCACCATTCCTACTCTTTAAAATTCTGATTTATGCATTTGGGGACATGAAGTTCATTTTCTTATATTCATTGGACTCATTTCAGTTCCAGATTCCTCTTTTTGATATATTGGATTTGGTTGATTAACGGTGTCTCCCAATGAATGAGAAACAAGGTATTTATGTTTCTCATTCCTCATTTAGGCGTCCCACAATGCATATTTCTAGTCAAATTGATTGTTATGACTATTCTTACTCTTTAAAATTCTGTTTTATGCATTTAGGGACATGAAGTTCATTTTCTGATTTTCATTGGACCGATTTCAGTTCCAGATTCCTCGTTTTGGTATATTGGATTTCGTTGATTAACGGTGTCTCCCAATGAATGACAAACAATGTATTTGTGTTTCTCATTCTTCATTTAAGCATTCCACAATGCTTATTTCTAGTGGTATTGATTGTTATGGTCATTCTTACTCTTTAAAATTTTGTTTTATGCAATTAAGGACATGAAGGTCATTTTCTGATCTTCAGTGGACTCATTTCAGTTCTCGATTCCTCTTTTTGGTATATAGGATTTGGTTTATTAACGGTGTCTCCCAATGAATGAGAAACAAGGTATTTGTGCTTCTCAGTCCTCATTTATGCATCCTAAAATACATATTTCTAATGGTATTCATTGTTATGACCATTCCTAGTCTTTAAAATTCTTTTTTAAGCATTTGGGGACATGAAGTTCATTTTCTTATCTTCGTTTGACTCATTTCAGTTCCAGATTCCTCTTTTTGATATATTGGATTTGGTTGATGAACGGTGTCTCCCAAGGAATGAGAAACAATGTATTGATACTTCTCAATCCTCATTTAGGCGTCCCATAATGCATATATGTAAGTGGTATTCATTGTTATGACAATTCTGTTTTATGCATTTAGGGGGATGTAGTTCATTTTCTGATCTTGATGGGACTCATTTCAGTTCCAGATTCCTCTTTTCGGTATATTGGATTTAGTTGATTAATGTTGTCTCCCAATGAATGAGTAGCTAGGTATTTGTGCTTCTCATTCCTCATTTACGCGTCCCATAATGCATATTTCTAGTGGTATTCATTGTTTTGACCATTCCTACTCGTTAAAATTTAGTTTTTTGCATTTGGGGACATGAAGTTCATTTTCTTATCTTCATTGGACTTATTTCAGTTCCATATTCCTCTTTTTGGTATATTGGATTTGGTTGATTAACGGTGTCTCCCAATGAATGAGAAACAAGGAGTTTATGTTTCTCATTCCTCATTTAGGCGACCCACAATGTATATTTCTAGTGGTATTGATTGTTATGACCCTTCTTACTCTTTAAAATTATGTTTTATATATTTAGGGACATGAAGATAATTTTCAGATATTCATTGGACACATTTTAGTTCCAGATTCCTCGTTTTGGTATATTGGATTTTGTTGATTAACGGTGTCTCCCAATGAATGAGAAATAAAGTATTTGTGTTTCTCATTCCTCATTAAGGCGTCCCACAATGCATATTTCTAGTGGTATTCATTGTTATGGCTATTCTTACTCATTAAAATTCTGTTTTATGCATTTAAGGACATGAAGTTCATTTTTTGATCTTCATGGGACTCATTTCAGTTCCGATTCCTCTTTTTGGGATATTGGATTTGGTTGATTAACGGTGTCTCCCAATGAATGAGAAACAAGATATTTGTACTTATATTCCTCATTTAGGAGTCCCAAAATACATATTTCTAATGGTATTTACTGTTATCACCATTCCTACCCTTTAAAATTATGTTTTATGCATTTGGGGACATGAAGTTCATTTTCTTATCTTCGTTGGACTCATTTCAGTTCCAGATTCCTCTTTTTGGCATATTGGATTTAGTTGATTAACGGTGTCTCCCAATGAATGCGATACAAGGTATTTTAACTTCCCTTTCCTCAATTACGCATCCCATAATGCATATTTTTAGTGGTATTCATTGTTTTGACCATTCCTACTCTTTAAAATTCTGTTTTATGCATTTGGGGACATGAAGTTCATTTTCTTATCTTCATTGGACTCATTTCAGTTCCCAATTCCTCTTTTTGGTATATTGGATTTGGTTGATTAATGTTGTCTACCAATGAATGAGAGACGAGGTATTTATGTTTCTCGTTCCTAATTTAGGTGTAACATCCCGATTTCTGGTATATATGGAAACATATGTGAGAGAGGTTAAATGAATTGATTTGGCTACCTATGTCACTAAAGTGCACTTACCTTTTCGGTTGCACATCCAGAGAGAACTCCAGAGTTAAGCGTGCTTGAGCTGGAGTAGTCAAAGGATGGGTGACCTACTGGGAAGTCATTCGCGGTACCGTGTGAGTTAGGAAAAAACACGGGAACGGTCATGTGGTGATTGCAGGGTCAGTATATCATGACTTTCGAACCTCCCGGTTAACGTTCCGACCGTCGGACAGGGGTGGGCCCAATGGGCCTAATGAGAGGACATGGGTGACTCACCGGTAGGGGCGGTTGGGGCGTTATAAGTGGTATCAGAGCTGGTTAGCCATCCCAGTGTTGACCTGGGAGGCGTTCTGGGACTGGTCATGGTGTGCAACGAGGACGTTGCACTCTGAGTGGGGGTGAATTGTAACATCCCGATTTCTGGTATATATGGTAACATAAGTGAGAAAGGTTAAATGAATTGATTTGGCTACCAATGTAACTAAAGTGCACTTACCTTTTCGGTTGCACATCCAGAGAGAACTCCAGAGTTAAGCGTGCTTGAGCTGGAGTAGTCAAAGGATGGGTGACCTAGCGGGAAGTCATTCGCGCTACCGTGTGAGTTAGGAAAAAACACGGGAACGGTCATGTGGTGATTGCAGGGTCAGTATATCATGACTTTCGAACCTCCCGGTTAACGTTCCGATCGTCGGATACCAATGGGCCTAATCAGAGGACATGTGGGCTCACTAGTAGGGGCGGTCGGGGGCGTTATATTAGGTGTCCCACAATGCATATATCTAGTGGTATTGATTATTATGACCATTCTTCCTCTTTAAAATTCTATTTTATGCATTTAGGGACATGAACTTCATTTTCTGATCTTGATTGGACTCATTTCAGTTCCAGATTCCTCTTTTCGGTATATTGGATTTAGTTGATTAATGGTGTCTCCCAATGATTGAGAAAGTAGGTATTTGTGCTTCTCATTCCTTATTTAGGCGTCCCACAATGCATATTTCTAGTGGTATTTATTGTTATCATCATTCTTACTTAGAATTCTGTTTTATGCATTTAGGGACATGAAGGTTATTTTCTGATATTCAAGGGACTCATTTCAGTTCCCGATTGCTCTTTTTGGTATATTGGATTTGTTTGATTAACGGTGTCTCCCAATAAATGAGAAACAAGGTATTTATGTTTCTTATTCCTAATTTAGGTGTCCCACAATGCATATTTCTAGTGGTATTGATTATTATGACCATTCTTACTCTTTAAAATTCTGTTTTATGCATTTTGGGACATTAAGTTAATTTTCTTATCTCCATTCGACTCATTTCAGTTTCAGATTCTTCTTTTTTAATATTGGATTTGGTTGATTAACGGTGTCTCCCAATGAATGAGAAACAAGGTATTTATGTTTCTCATTCCTCATTTAGGCATCCCAGAATGCATATTTCTAGTGGTATTCATTATTATGACCATTCGTACTCTTTAAAATTCTGTCTTATGCATTTAGGGACATGAAGCTCATTTTCTGATCATCACTGGACTCATTTCAGTTCCCGTTCCTCTTTTTGGTATATTGGATTTGGTTTATTAACGGTGTCTCCCAATGAATGAGAAACAACGTATTTGTGCTTCTCAGTCCTCATTTATGCATCCTAAAATACATATTTCTAATGGTATTCATTGCTATGACCATTCCTAGTCTTTAAAATTCTTTTTATGCATTTGGGGACATGAAGTTCATTTTCTTATCTTCGTTGGACTCATTTCAGTTCCAGATTCCTCTTTTTGATATATTGGATTTGGTTGATGAACGGTGTCTCCCAATGAATGAGAAACAATGTATTGATGCTTCTCAATCCTCATTTAGGCGTCCCATAATGCATATCTGTAAGTGGTATTCATTGTGATGACAATTCTGTTTTATGCATTTAGGGAGATGTAGTTCATTTTCTGATCTTGATTGGACTCATTTCAGTTCCAGATTCCTCTTTTCGGTATATTGGATTTAGTTGATTAATGTTGTCTCCCAATGAATGAGTAGCTAGGTATTTGTGCTTCTCATTCCTCATTTACGTGTCCCATAATGCATATTTCTAGTGGTATTCATTGTTTTGACCATTCCTACTCGTTAAAATTTAGTTTTTTGCATTTTGGGACATGAAGTTCATTTTCTTATCTTCATTGGACTCATTTCAGTTCCATATTCCTCTTTTTGGTATATTGGATTTGGTTCATTGACGGTGTCTCCCAATGAATGAGAAACAAGGTATTTGTGCTTCTCATTTCTCATTTAAGCGTCCCACAATGCATATTTCTAGTGGTATTCATTATTATGACCATTTCTACTCTTTAAAATTATGTTTTATGCATATAGGGACATAAAATTTCTTTTCTTAACTTCATTGGACTCATTTCAGTTCCGTACTCCTCTTTTTGGTAGATTGGACTTAATTGATCAACGGTGTCTCCCCGTGAATGAGAAACTACGTAATTGTGCTTCACATTTCTCATTAAGGCGTCCCACAACGCATATTTCTAGTGGTATTTATTGTTATAATCATTCTTACTCTTTAAAATTCTGTTTTATGCATTTAAGGACATGAAGGTCATTTTCTGATCTTCAGTGGACTCATTTCAGTTCCCGATTCCTCTTTTTGGTATATTGGATTTGGTTGATTAACGGTGTCTCCCAATGAATGAAAAACAAGTTATTTGTGCTTCTCATTCCTTATTTAGGCGTCCCAAAATACATATTTCTAATGGTATTCAGTGTTATGACCATTCCTACTCTTTAAAATTCTTTTTAATGCATTTGGGGACATTAGTTCATTTTCTTATCTTCGTTGGACTCATTTCAGTTCCAGATTCCTCTTTTTGGTATATTGGATTTGGTTGATGAATAGTGTCTCCCAATGAATGTGAAACAATGTAATAATGCTTCTACATCCTCATTTAGGCGTCCAATAATGCATATATGTAAGTGGTATTCATTGTTATGACAATTCGTACTCTTTCAAAATTCTATTTTATGCATTTAGGAACATGAAGCTCATTTTCTGATCTTGATTGGACTCATTTCAGTTCCAGATTCCTCTTTTCGGTATATTCGATTTAGTTCATTAATGGTGTCTCCCAATGAATGAGAAACTAGGTATTCGTGCTTCTCATTCCTCATTTAGACGTCCCACAATGCATATTTCTAGTGGTATTTATTGTTATCATCATTCTTACACTTTAAAATTCTGTTTTATGCATTTAGGGACATGAAGTTCATTTTCTGATATTCATTGGACCCATTTTAGTTCCAAATTCCTCTTTTTGGTATATTGGATTTGGTTCATTGACGGTGTCTCCCAATGAATGAGAAACAAGGTATTTGTGCTTCTCATTTCTCATTTAAGCGTCCCACAATGCATATTTCTAGTGGTATTCATTATTATGACCATTTCTACTCTTTAAAATTATGTTTTATGCATATAGGGACATAAAGTTCCTTTTCTTAACTTCATTGGACTCATTTCAGTTCCATATTCCTCTTTTTGGTAGATCGGACTTAATTGATCAACGGTGTCTCCCAATGAATGAGAAACTAGGTAATTGTGCTTCTCATTTCTCATTAAGGCGTCCCACAACACATATTTCTAGTGGTATTTATTGTTATAATCATTCTTACTCTTTAAAATTCTGTTTTATGCATTTAAGGACATGAAGGTCATTTTCTGATCTTCAGTGGACTCATTTCAGTTCCCGATTCCTCTTTTTGGTATATTGGATTTGGTTGATTAACGGTGTCTCCCAATGAATGAAAAACAAGTTATTTGTGCTTCTCATTCCTCATTTAGGCGTCCCAAAATACATATTTCTAATGGTATTCAGTGTTATGACCATTCCTACTCTTTAAAATTCTTTTTAATGCATTTGGGGACATTAGTTCATTTTCTTATCTTCGTTGGACTCATTTCAGTTCCCGATTCCTCTTTTTGGTATATTGGATTTGGTTGATTAACGGTGTCTCCCAATGAATGAAAAACAATTTATTTGTGCTTCTCATTCCTCATTTAGGCGTCCCAAAATACATATTTCTAATGGTATTCAGTGTTATGACCATTCCTACTCTTTAAAATTCTTTTTAAAGCATTTGGGGACATTAGTTCATTTTCTTATCTTCGTTGGACTCATTTCAGTTCCAGATTCCTCTTTTTGGTATATTGGATTTGGTTGGTGAACGGTGTCTCCCAATGAATGTGAAACAATGTAATAATGCTTCTACATCCTCATTTAGGCGTCCAATAATGCATATATGTAAGTGGTATTCATTGTTATGACAATTCGTACTCTTTCAAAATTCTGTTTTATGCATTTAGGGACATGAAGTTCATTTTCTGATCTTGATTGGACTCATTTCAGTTCCAGATTTCTCTTTTCGGTATATTCGATTTAGTTCATTAATGGTGTCTCCCAATGAATGAGAAACTAGGTATTCGTGCTTCTCATTCCTCATTTAGACGTCCCACAATGCATATTTCTAGTGGTATTTATTGTTATCACCATTCTTACACTTTAAAATTCTGTTTTATGCATTTAGGGACATGAAGTTCATTTTCTTATATTCATTGGACCCATTTTAGTTCCAGATTCCCCGTTTTGGTATATTAGATTTAGTTGATTAACGGTGTTTCCCAATGATTGAGAAACTAGGTATTTGTGCTTCTCATTCCTCATTTAGGCATCCCATAATGCACATTTCTAGTGGTATTGATTGTTATTACTATTCTTACTCTTCAAAATTCTGTTTTATGCATTTAGGGACATGAAGTTCATTTTCTGATTTTCATTGGACCCATTTCAGTTCCAGATTCCTCGTTTTGGTATATTGGATTTGGTTTATTGACGGTGTCTCCCAATGAATGAGAAACAAGGTATTTGTGCTTCTCATTTCTCATTTAAGCGTCCCACAATGCATATTTCTAGTGGTATTCATTATTATGACAATTTTTACTCTTTAAAATTATGTTTTATGCATATAGGGACATAAAGTTCCTTTTCTTAACTTCATTGGACTCATTTCAGTTCCATATTCCTCTTTTTGGTAGATCGGACTTAATTGATCAACGGTGTCTCCCAATGAATGAGAAACTAGGTAACTGTGCTTCTCATTTCTCATTAAGGCGTCCCACAACACATATTTCTAGTGGTATTTATTGTTATAATCATTCTTACTCTTTAAAATTCTGTTTTATGCATTTAAGGACATGAAGGTCATTTTCTGATCTTCAGTGGACTCATTTCAGTTCCCGATTCCTGTTTTTGGTATATTGGATTTGGTTGATTAACGGTGTCTCCCAATGAATGAAAAACAAGTTATTTGTGCTTCTCATTCCTCATTTAGGCGTCCCAAAATACATATTTCTAATGGTATTCAGTGTTATGACCATTCCTACTCTTTAAAATTCTTTTTAATGCATTTGGGGACATTAGTTCATTTTCTTATCTTCGTTGGACTCATTTCAGTTCCAGATTCCTCTTTTTGGTATATTGGATTTGGTTGATGAACGGTGTCTCCCAATGAATGTGAAACAATGTAATAATGCTTCTCCATCCTCATTTAGGCGTCCAATAATGCATATATGTAAGTGGTATTCATTGTTATGACAATTCGTACTCTTTCAAAATTCTGTTTTATGCATTTAGGAACATGAAGTTCATTTTCTGATCTTGATTGGACTCATTTCAGTTCCAGATTCCTCTTTTCGGTATATTCGATTTAGTTCATTAATAGTGTCTCCCAATGAATGAGAAACTGGGTATTCGTGTTTCTCATTCCTCATTTAGACGTCCCACAATGCATATTTCTAGTGGTATTTATTGTTATCACCATTCTTACACTTTAAAATTCTGTTTTATGCATTTAGGGACATGAAGTTCATTTTCTTATATTCATTGGACCCATTTTAGTTCCAGATTCCTCGTTTTGGTATATTAGATTTAGTTGCCTAACGGTGTCTCCCAATGATTGAGAAACTAGGTATTTGTGCTTCTCATTCCTCATTTAGATATCCCATAATGCACATTTCTAGTCGTATTGATTGTTATTACTATTCTTACTCTTCAAAATTCTGTTTTATGCATTTAGGGACATGAAGTTCATTTTCTGATTTTCATTGGACCCATTTCAGTTCCAGATTCCTCGTTTTGGTATATTGGATTTGGTTTATTGACGGTGTCTCCCAATGAATGAGAAACAAGGTATTTGTGCTTCTCATTTCTCATTTAATCGTCCCACAATGCATATTTCTAGTGGTATTCATTATTATGACCATTTCTACTCTTTAAAATTATGTTTTACGCATATAGGGACATAAAGTTCCTTTTCTTAACTTCATTGGACTCATTTCAGTTCCATACTCCTCTTTTTGGTAGATTGGACTTAATTGATCAACGGTGTCTCCCAGTGAATGAGAAACTACGTAATTGTGCTTCTCATTTCTCATTAAGGCGTCCCACAACGCATATTTCTAGTGGTATTTATTGTTATAATCATTCTTACTCTTTAAAATTCTGTTTTATGCATTTAAGGACATGAAGGTCATTTTCTGATCTTCAGTGGACTCATTTCAGTTCCCGATTCCTCTTTTTGGTATATTGGATTTGGTTGATTTCGGTGTCTCGCAATGAATGAAAAACAAGTTATTTGTGCTTCTCATTCCTCATTTAGGCGTCCCAAAATAAATATTTCTAATGGTATTCAGTGTTATGACCATTCCTACTCTTTAAAATTCTTTTTAATGCATTTGGGGACATTAGTTCATTTTCTTATCTTCGTTGGACTCATTTCAGTTCCAGATTCCTCTTTTTGGTATATTGGATTTGGTTGATGAATGGTGTCTCCCAATGAATGCGAAACAATGTAATAATGCTTCTCAATCCTCATTTAGGCGTCCCATAATGCATATATGTAAGTGGTATTCAATGTTATGATAATTCGTACTCTTTCAAAATTCTGTTTTATGCATATAGGGACATGAAGTTCATTTTCTGATCTTGATTGGACTCATTTCAGTTCCAGATTCCTCTTTTCGGTATATTCAATTTAGTTCATTAATGGTGTCTCCCAATGAATGAGAAACTAGGTATTCGTGCTTCTCATTCCTCATTTAGACGTCCCACAATGCATATTTCTAGTGGTATTTATTGTTATCATCATTCTTACACTTTAAAATTCTGTTTTATGCATTTAGGGACATGAAGTTCATTTTCTGATATTCATTGGACCCATTTTAGTTCCAGATTCCTCTTTTTGGTATATTGGATTTGGTTCATTGACGGTGTCTCCCAATGAATGAGAAACAAGGTATTTGTGCTTCTCATTTCTCATTTAAGCGTCACACAATGCATATTTCTAGTGGTATTCATTATTATGACCATTTCTACTCTTTAAAATTATGTTTTATGCATATAGGGACATAAAGTTCCTTTTCTTAACTTCATTGGACTCATTTCAGTTCCATACTCCTATTTTTGGTAGATTGGACTTAATTGATCAACGGTGTCTCCCAGTGAATGAGAAACTACGTAATTGTGCTTCACATTTCTCATTAAGGCGTCCCACAACGCATATTTCTAGTGGTATTTATTGTTATAATCATTCTTACTCTTTAAAATTCTGTTTTATGCATTTAAGGACATGAAGGTCATTTTCTGATCTTCAGTGGACTCATTTCAGTTCCCGATTCCTCTTTTTGGTATATTGGATTTGGTTGATTAACGGTGTCTCCCAATGAATGAAAAACAATTTATTTGTGCTTCTCATTCCTCATTTAGGCGTCCCAAAATACATATTTCTAATGGTATTCAGTGTTATGACCATTCCTACTCTTTAAAATTCTTTTTAATGCATTTGGGGACATTAGTTCATTTTCTTATCTTCGTTGGACTCATTTCAGTTCCAGATTCCTCTTTATGGTATATTTGATTTGGTTGATGAACGGTGTCTCCCAATGAATGCAAAACAATGAAATAATGCTTCTCAATCCTCATTTAGGCATCCCATAATGCATATATGTAAGTGGTATTCATTGTTATGACAATTCCTAATCTTTCAAAATTCTGTTTTATGCATTTAGGGACATGAAGTTCATTTTTTGATCTTGATTGGACTCATTTCAGTTCCAGATTCCTCTTTTCGGTATATTCGATTTAGTTCATTAATGGTGTCTCCCAATGAATGAGAAACTAGGTATTCGTGCTTCTCATTCCTCATTTAGACGTCCCACAATGCATATTTCTAGTGGTATTTATTGTTATCATCATTCTTACACTTTAAAATTCTGTTTTATGCATTTAGGGACATGAAGTTCATTTTCTGATATTCATTGGACCCATTTTAGTTCCAGATTCCTCTTTTTGGTATATTGGATTTGGTTCATTGACGGTGTCTCCCAATGAATGAGAAACAAGGTATTTGTGCTTCTCATTTCTCATTTAAGCGTCCCACAATGCATATTTCTAGTGGTATTCATTATTATGACCATTTCTACTCTTTAAAATTATGTTTTATGCATATAGGGACATAAAGTTCCTTTTCTTAACTTCATTGGACTCATTTCAGTTCCATATTCCTCTTTTTGGTAGATCGGACTTAATTGATCAACGGTGTCTCCCAATGAATGAGAAACTAGGTAATTGTGCTTCTCATTTCTCATTAAGGCGTCCCACAACACATATTTCTAGTGGTATTTATTGTTATAATCATTCTTACTCTTTAAAATTCTGTTTTATGCATTTAAGGACATGAAGGTCATTTTCTGATCTTCAGTGGACTCATTTCAGTTCCCGATTCCTCTTTTTGGTATATTGGATTTGGTTGATTAACGGTGTCTCCCAATGAATGAAAAACAAGTTATTTGTGCTTCTCATTCCTCATTTAGGCGTCCCAAAATACATATTTCTAATGGTATTCAGTGTTATGACCATTCCTACTCTTTAAAATTCTTTTTAATGCATTTGGGGACATTAGTTCATTTTCTTATCTTCGTTGGACTCATTTCAGTTCCAGATTCCTCTTTTTGGTATATTGGATTTGGTTGATGAACGGTGTCTCCCAATGAATGTGAAACAATGTAATAATGCTTCTACATCCTCATTTAGGCGTCCAATAAAGCATATATGTAAGTGGTATTCATTGTTATGACAATTCGTACTCTTTCAAAATTCTATTTTATGAATTTAGGAACATGAAGCTCATTTTCTGATCTTGATTGGACTCATTTCAGTTCCAGATTCCTCTTTTCGGTATATTCGATTTAGTTCATTAATGGTGTCTCCCAATGAATGAGAAACTGGGTATTCGTGTTTCTCATTCCTCATTTAGACGTCCCACAATGCATATTTCTAGTGGTATTTATTGTTATCACCATTCTTACACTTTAAAATTCTGTTTTATGCATTTAGGGACATGAAGTTCATTTTCTTATATTCATTGGACCCATTTTAGTTCCAGATTCCTCGTTTTGGTATATTAGATTTAGTTGCCTAACGGTGTCTCCCAATGATTGAGAAACTAGGTATTTGTGCTTCTCATTCCTCATTTAGGCATCCCATAATGCACATTTCTAGTCGTATTGATTGTTATTACTATTCTTACTCTTCAAAATTCTGTTTTATGCATTTAGGGACATGAAGTTCATTTTCTGATTTTCATTGGACCCATTTCAGTTCCAGATTCCTCGTTTTGGTATATTGGATTTGGTTTATTGACGGTGTCTCCCAATGAATGAGAAACAACGTATTTGTGCTTCTCATTTCTCATTTAATCGTCCCACAATGCATATTTCTAGTGGTATTCATTATTATGACCATTTCTACTCTTTAAAATTATGTTTTACGCATATAGGGACATAAAGTTCCTTTTCTTAACTTCATTGGACTCATTTCAGTTCCATACTCCTCTTTTTGGTAGATTGGACTTAATTGATCAACGGTGTCTCCCAGTGAATGAGAAACTACGTAATTGTGCTTCTCATTTCTCATTAAGGCGTCCCACAACGCATATTTCTAGTGGTATTTATTGTTATAATCATTCTTACTCTTTAAAATTCTGTTTTATGCATTTAAGGACATGAAGGTCATTTTCTGATCTTCAGTGGACTCATTTCAGTTCCCCATTCCTCTTTTTGGTATATTGGATTTGGTTGATTAACGGTGTCTCCCAATGAATGAAAAACAAGTTATTTGTGCTTCTCATTCCTCATTTAGGCGTCCCAAAATAAATATTTCTAATGGTATTCAGTGTTATGACCATTCCTACTCTTTAAAATTCTTTTTAATGCATTTGGGGACATTAGTTCATTTTCTTATCTTCGTTGGACTCATTTCAGTTCCAGATTCCTCTTTTTGGTATATTGGATTTGGTTGATGAACGGTGTCTCCCAATGAATGTGAAACAATGTAATAATGCTTCTACATCCTCATTTAGGCGTCCAATAATGCATATATGTAAGTGGTATTCATTGTTATGACAATTCGTACTCTTTGAAAATTCTGTTTTATGCGTTTAGGGACATGAAGTTCATTTTCTGATCTTGATTGGACTCATTTCAGTTCCAGATTCCTCTTTTCGGTATATTCGATTTAGTTCATTAATGGTGTCTCCCAATGAATGAGAAACTAGGTATTCATGCTTCTCATTCCTCATTTAGACGTCCCACAATGCATATTTCTAGTGGTATTTATTGTTATCACCATTCTTACACTTTAAAATTCTGTTTTATGCATTTAGGGACATGAAGTTCATTTTCTTATATTCATTGGACCCATTTTAGTTCCAGATTCCTCGTTTTGGTATATTAGATTTAGTTGATTAACGGTGTTTCCCAATGATTGAGAAACTAGGTATTTGTGCTTCTCATTCCTCATTTAGGCATCCCATAATGCACATTTCTAGTCGTATTGATTGTTATTACTATTCTTACTCTTCAAAATTCTGTTTTATGCATTTAGAGACATGAAGTTCATTTTCTGATTTTCATTGGACCCATTTCAGTTCCAGATTCCTCGTTTTGGTATATTGGATTTCGTTGATTAACGGTGTCTCCCAACGAAAGAGAAACAATGTATTTGTGTTTCTCATTCCTCATTTAAGCGTCCCACAATGCATATTTCTAGTGGTATTGATTGTTATGGTCATTCTTACTCTTTAAATTTCTGTTTTATGCATTTAGGGACGTTAAATTCAGTTTCTTATCTTGATTAGACTCATTTCAGTTCCAGATTCCTCTTTTCGGTATATTTGATTTAGTTGATTAATGGTGTCTCCCAATGAATGAGAAACTACGTATTCGTGCTTCTCATTCCTCATTTAGACGTCCCACAATGCATATTTCTAGTGGTATTTATTGTTATTATCAGTCTTACTCTTTCAAATTCTGTTTTATGCATTTAGGGACTTGAAGGTCATTTTCTGATCTTCAGAGGACTCATTTCTGTTCCAGATTCCTCTTTTCGGTATATTCGATTTAGTTGATTAATGGTGTCTCCCAATGAATGAGAAACTAGGTATTCATGCTTCTCATTCCTCATTTAGACGTCCCACAATGCATATTTCTAGTGGTATTTATTGTTATCATCATTCTTACTCTTTAAAATTCTGTTTTATGCATTTAGGGACATGAAGTTCATTTTCTTATATTCATTGGACTCATTTCAGTTCCAGATTCCTTTTTTTGATATATTGGGTTTGGTTGATTATCGGTGTCTCCCAATGAATGAGAAACAAGGTATTTATGTTTCTCATTCCTCATTTACGCGTCGCACAATGCATATTTCTAGTCGTATTGATTGTTATGACTATTCTTACTCTTTAAAATTCTGTTTTATGCATTTAGGGACATGAAGTTCATTTTCTGATTTTCATTGGACCCATTTCAGTTCCAGATTCTTCGTTTTGGTATATTGGATCTCGTTGATTAACGGTGTCTCCTAATGAATGAGAAACTAGGTATTTGTGCTTCTCATTCCTCATTTAGACGTCCCACAATGCATATTTCTAGTTGTATTTAATGTTATGATCATTCTTACTCTTTAAAAATCTGTTTTATGCATTTAAGGACATGAAGGTCATTTTCTGATCTTCAGTGGACTCATTTCAGTTCTCGATTCCTCTTTTTGGTATATAGGGTTTGGTTGATTAACTGTATCTCCCAATGAATGAGAAACAAGTTATTTGTGCTTCTCATTCCTCATTTAGGCGTCCCAAAATACATATTTCTAATGGTATTCATTGTTATGACCATTCCTACTCTTTAAAAATCTTTTTAATGCATTTGGGGACATGAAGTTCATTTTCTTATCTTCGTTGGACTCATTTCAGTTCCAGATTCCTCTTTTTGGTATATTGGATTTGGTTGATGAAGGGTGTCTCCCAATGAATGCGAAACAATGTAATAATGCTTCTCAATCCTCATTTAGGCGTCCCATAATGCATATCTCTAAGTAGTATTCATTGTTATGACAATTCTTACTCTTTTGAAATTCTGTTTTATGCATGTAAGGACATGAAGTTCATTTTGTGATCTTGATTGGACTCATTTCTAATGGTATTCATTGTTATGACCATTCCTACTCTTTAAAATTCTTTTTAGTGCATTTAGGGACATGAAGTTCATTTTCTTATCTTCGTTGGACTCATTTCGGTTCCAGATTCCTCTTTTTGGTATATTGGATTTGGTTGATGAACGGTGTCTCCCAATGAATGCGAAACAATGTAATAATGCTTCTCAATCCTCATTTAGGCGTCCCATAATGCATATCTGTAAGTAGTATTCATTGTTATGACAATTCTTACTCTTTTAAAATTCTGTTTTATGCATGTAAGGACATGAAGTTCATTTTGTGATCTTGATTGGACTCATTTCAGTTCCAGATTCCTCTTTTCGGTATATTCGATTTAGTTGATTAATGGTGTCTCCCAATGAATGAGAAACTAGGCATTCGTGCTTCTTATTCCTCATTTAGACGTCCCACAATGCATATTTCTTGTGGTATTTATTGTTATCATCATTCTTACTCTTTAAAATTTTATTTTATGCATTTTGGGACTTGAAGGTCATTTTCTGATCTTCAGAGGACTCATTACAGTTCCCGATTACTCTTTTTGTTATATTGGATTTGGTTGATTAACGATGTCTCCCAATGAATGAAAAGTAAGGTATTTGTGCTTCTCATTCCTCATTTAGGAGTCCCAAAATACATATTTCTAATGGTATTCAATGTTATCACCATTACTACTCTTTAAAATTCTGTTTTATGCATTTGAGGACATGAAGTTCATTTTCTTATCTTCGTTGGACTCATTTCAGTTCTAGATTCCTCCTTTTTGTATATTGGATTTAGTTGATTAACAGTGTCTCCCAATATATGCGATACAAGGTATTTTAGCTTCTCATTCCTCATTTAGGCGTCTCATAATGCATAGTTTTAGTGGTAATCATTGTTTTGACCATTCCTACTCTTTAAAATTCTGTTTTTTGCATTTGGGGACATGAAGTGCATTTTCTGATCTTCGTTGGACTCATTTCAGTTCCAGATTCCTCTTTTTGGTATATAGGATTTTGTTTATTTACGGTGTCTCCCAATGAATGAGAAACAAGGTATTTGTGCTTCTCATTCCTCATTTAGGCGTCTCACAATGCATATTTCTGGTGGTATTTATTGTTATCATCATTCTTACCCTTTAAAATTCTGTTTTATGCATTTAGGGACATGAAGTTCATTTTCTGATATTCATTGGACCCATTTTAGTTCCAGATTCCTCTTTTGGTATATTGGATTTGGTTCATTGACGGTGTCTTCCAATGAATGAGAAACAAGGTATTTGTGCATCTCATTTCTCATTTAAGCGCCCCACAATGCATATTTCTAGTGGTATTCATTATTATGACCATTTCTACTCTTTAAAATTATGTTTTATGCATATAGGGACATAAAGTTCCTTTTCTTAACTTCATTGGACTCATTTCAGTTCCATATTCCTCTTTTTGGTAGATTGGACTTAATTGATCAACGGTGTCTCCCAATGAATGAGAAACTAGGTAATTGTGTTTCTCATTTCTCATTAAGGCGTCCCACAACACATATTTCTAGTGGTATTTATTGTTATAATCATTCTTACTCTTTAAAATTCTGTTTTATGCATTTAAGGACATGAAGGTCATTTTCTGATCTTCAGTGGACTCATTTCAGTTCCCGATTCCTCTTTTTGGTATATTGGATTTGGTTAATTAACGGTGTCTCCCAACGAATGAGAAACAAGTTATTTGTGCTTCTCATTCCTCATGTAGGCGTCCCAAAATACATATTTCTAATAGTATTAATTGTTATGACCATTCCTACTCTTTAAAATTCTTTTTAATGCATTTGGGGACATTAGTTCATTTTCTTATCTTCGTTGGACTCATTTAAGTTCCAGATTCCTCTTTTTGGTATCTTGGATTTGGTTGATGACCGGTGTCTCCCAATGAATGCGAAACAATGTAATAATGCTTCTCATCCTCATTTAGGCGTCCCATAATGCATATATGTAAGTGGTATTCATTGTTATGACAATTCTTACTCTTTTAAAATTCTGTTTTATGCATGTAAGGACATGAAGTTCATTTTGTGATCTTGATTGGACTCATTTCAGTTCCAGATTCCTCTTTTCGGTATATTCGATTTAGTTCATTAATGGTGTCTCCCAATGAATGAGAAACTAGGTATTCATGCTTCTCATTCCTCATTTAGACGTCCCACAATGCATATTTCTAGTGGTATTTATTGTTATCACCATTCTTACACTTTAAAATTCTGTTTTATGCATTTAGGGACATGAAGTTCATTTTCTTATATTCATTGGACCCATTTTAGTTCCAGATTCCTCGTTTTGGTATATTAGATTTAGTTGATTAACGGTGTTTCCCAATGATTGAGAAACTAGGTATTTGTGCTTCTCATTCCTCATTTAGGCATCCCATAATGCACATTTCTAGTCGTATTGATTGTTATTACTATTCTTACTCTTCAAAATTCTGTTTTATGCATTTAGGGACATGAAGTTCATTTTCTGATTTTCATTGGACCCATTTCAGTTCCAGATTCCTCGTTTTGGTATATTGGATTTCGTTGATTAACGGTGTCTCCCAACGAAAGAGAAACAATGTATTTGTGTTTCTCATTCCTCATTTAAGCGTCCCACAATGCATATTTCTAGTGGTATTGATTGTTATGGTCATTCTTACTCTTTAAATTTCTGTTTTATGCATTTAGGGACGTTAAATTCAGTTTCTGATCTTGATTAGACTCATTTCAGTTCCAGATTCCCCTTTTCGGTATATTTGATTTAGTTGATTAATGGTGTCTCCCAATGAATGAGAAACTACGTATTCGTGCTTCTCATTCCTCATTTAGACGTCCCACAATGCATATTTCTAGTGGTATTTATTGTTATTATCAGTCTTACTCTTTAAAATTCTGTTTTATGCATTTAGGGACTTGAAGGTCATTTTCTGATCTTCAGAGGACTCATTTCTGTTCCAGATTCCTCTTTTCAGTATATTCGATTTAGTTGATTAATGGTGTCTCCCAATGAATGAGAAACTAGGTATTCATGCTTCTCATTCCTCATTTAGACGTCCCACAATGCATATTTCTAGTGGTATTTATTGTTATCATCATTCTTACTCTTTAAAATTCTGTTTTATGCATTTAGGGACATGAAGTTCATTTTCTTATATTCATTGGACTCATTTCAGTTCCAGATTCCTTTTTTTGATATATTGGGTTTGGTTGATTATCGGTGTCTCCCAATGAATGAGAAACAATGTATTTATGTTTCTCATTCCTCATTTACGCGTCGCACAATGCATATTTCTAGTCGTATTGATTGTTATGACTATTCTTACTCTTTAAAATTCTGTTTTATGCATTTAGGGACATGAAGTTCATTTTCTGATTTTCATTGGACCCATTTCAGTTCCAGATTCTTCGTTTTGGTATATTGGATCTCGTTGATTAACGGTGTCTCCTAATGAATGAGAAACTAGGTATTTGTGCTTCTCATTCCTCATTTAGACGTCCCACAATGCATATTTCTAGTTGTATTTAATGTTATGATCATTCTTACTCTTTAAAAATCTGTTTTATGCATTTAAGGACATGAAGGTCATTTTCTGATCTTCAGTGGACTCATTTCAGTTCTCGATTCCTCTTTTTGGTATATAGGGTTTGGTTGATTAACTGTATCTCCCAATGAATGAGAAACAAGTTATTTGTGCTTCTCATTCCTCATTTAGGCGTCCCAAAATACATATTTCTAATGGTATTCATTGTTATGACCATTCCTACTCTTTAAAAATCTTTTTAATGCATTTGGGGACATGAAGTTCATTTTCTTATCTTCGTTGGACTCATTTCAGTTCCAGATTCCTCTTTTTGGTATATTGGATTTGGTTGATGAAGGGTGTCTCCCAATGAATGCGAAACAATGTAATAATGCTTCTCAATCCTCATTTAGGCGTCCCATAATGCATATCTCTAAGTAGTATTCATTGTTATGACAATTCTTACTCTTTTGAAATTCTGTTTTATGCATGTAAGGACATGAAGTTCATTTTGTGATCTTGATTGGACTCATTTCTAATGGTATTCATTGTTATGACCATTCCTACTCTTTAAAATTCTTTTTAGTGCATTTAGGGACATGAAGTTCATTTTCTTATCTTCGTTGGACTCATTTCGGTTCCAGATTCCTCTTTTTGGTATATTGGATTTGGTTGATGAACGGTGTCTCCCAATGAATGCGAAACAATGTAATAATGCTTCTCAATCCTCATTTAGGCGTCCCATAATGCATATCTGTAAGTAGTATTCATTGTTATGACAATTCTTACTCTTTTAAAATTCTGTTTTATGCATGTAAGGACATGAAGTTCATTTTGTGATCTTGATTGGACTCATTTCAGTTCCAGATTCCTCTTTTCGGTATATTCGATTTAGTTGATTAATGGTGTCTCCCAATGAATGAGAAACTAGGCATTCGTGCTTCTTATTCCTCATTTAGACGTCCCACAATGCATATTTCTTGTGGTATTTATTGTTATCATCATTCTTACTCTTTAAAATTTTATTTTATGCATTTTGGGACTTGAAGGTCATTTTCTGATCTTCAGAGGACTCATTACAGTTCCCGATTACTCTTTTTGTTATATTGGATTTGGTTGATTAACGATGTCTCCCAATGAATGAAAAGTAAGGTATTTGTGCTTCTCATTCCTCATTTAGGAGTCCCAAAATACATATTTCTAATGGTATTCAATGTTATCACCATTACTACTCTTTAAAATTCTGTTTTATGCATTTGAGGACATGAAGTTCATTTTCTTATCTTCGTTGGACTCATTTCAGTTCTAGATTCCTCCTTTTTGTATATTGGATTTAGTTGATTAACAGTGTCTCCCAATATATGCGATACAAGGTATTTTAGCTTCTCATTCCTCATTTAGGCGTCTCATAATGCATAGTTTTAGTGGTAATCATTGTTTTGACCATTCCTACTCTTTAAAATTCTGTTTTTTGCATTTGGGGACATGAAGTGCATTTTCTGATCTTCGTTGGACTCATTTCAGTTCCAGATTCCTCTTTTTGGTATATAGGATTTTGTTTATTTACGGTGTCTCCCAATGAATGAGAAACAAGGTATTTGTGCTTCTCATTCCTCATTTAGGCGTCTCACAATGCATATTTCTGGTGGTATTTATTGTTATCATCATTCTTACCCTTTAAAATTCTGTTTTATGCATTTAGGGACATGAAGTTCATTTTCTGATATTCATTGGACCCATTTTAGTTCCAGATTCCTCTTTTTGGTATATTGGATTTGGTTCATTGACGGTGTCTTCCAATGAATGAGAAACAAGGTATTTGTGCATCTCATTTCTCATTTAAGCGCCCCACAATGCATATTTCTAGTGGTATTCATTATTATGACCATTTCTACTCTTTAAAATTATGTTTTATGCATATAGGGACATAAAGTTCCTTTTCTTAACTTCATTGGACTCATTTCAGTTCCATATTCCTCTTTTTGGTAGATTGGACTTAATTGATCAACGGTGTCTCCCAATGAATGAGAAACTAGGTAATTGTGTTTCTCATTTCTCATTAAGGCGTCCCACAACACATATTTCTAGTGGTATTTATTGTTATAATCATTCTTACTCTTTAAAATTCTGTTTTATGCATTTAAGGACATGAAGGTCATTTTCTGATCTTCAGTGGACTCATTTCAGTTCCCGATTCCTCTTTTTGGTATATTGGATTTGGTTAATTAACGGTGTCTCCCAACGAATGAGAAACAAGTTATTTGTGCTTCTCATTCCTCATGTAGGCGTCCCAAAATACATATTTCTAATAGTATTAATTGTTATGACCATTCCTACTCTTTAAAATTCTTTTTAATGCATTTGGGGACATTAGTTCATTTTCTTATCTTCGTTGGACTCATTTAAGTTCCAGATTCCTCTTTTTGGTATCTTGGATTTGGTTGATGACCGGTGTCTCCCAATGAATGCGAAACAATGTAATAATGCTTCTCAATCCTCATTTAGGCGTCCCATAATGCATATATGTAAGTGGTATTCATTGTTATGACAATTCTTACTCTTTTAAAATTCTGTTTTATGCATGTAAGGACATGAAGTTCATTTTGTGATCTTGATTGGACTCATTTCAGTTCCAGATTCCTCTTTTCGGTATATTCGATTTAGTTCATTAATGGTGTCTCCCAATGAATGAGAAACTAGGTATTCATGCTTCTCATTCCTCATTTAGACGTCCCACAATGCATATTTCTAGTGGTATTTATTGTTATCACCATTCTTACACTTTAAAATTCTGTTTTATGCATTTAGGGACATGAAGTTCATTTTCTTATATTCATTGGACCCATTTTAGTTCCAGATTCCTCGTTTTGGTATATTAGATTTAGTTGATTAACGGTGTTTCCCAATGATTGAGAAACTAGGTATTTGTGCTTCTCATTCCTCATTTAGGCATCCCATAATGCACATTTCTAGTCGTATTGATTGTTATTACTATTCTTACTCTTCAAAATTCTGTTTTATGCATTTAGGGACATGAAGTTCATTTTCTGATTTTCATTGGACCCATTTCAGTTCCAGATTCCTCGTTTTGGTATATTGGATTTCGTTGATTAACGGTGTCTCCCAACGAAAGAGAAACAATGTATTTGTGTTTCTCATTCCTCATTTAAGCGTCCCACAATGCATATTTCTAGTGGTATTGATTGTTATGGTCATTCTTACTCTTTAAATTTCTGTTTTATGCATTTAGGGACGTTAAATTCAGTTTCTGATCTTGATTAGACTCATTTCAGTTCCAGATTCCCCTTTTCGGTATATTTGATTTAGTTGATTAATGGTGTCTCCCAATGAATGAGAAACTACGTATTCGTGCTTCTCATTCCTCATTTAGACGTCCCACAATGCATATTTCTAGTGGTATTTATTGTTATTATCAGTCTTACTCTTTAAAATTCTGTTTTATGCATTTAGGGACTTGAAGGTCATTTTCTGATCTTCAGAGGACTCATTTCTGTTCCAGATTCCTCTTTTCAGTATATTCGATTTAGTTGATTAATGGTGTCTCCCAATGAATGAGAAACTAGGTATTCATGCTTCTCATTCCTCATTTAGACGTCCCACAATGCATATTTCTAGTGGTATTTATTGTTATCATCATTCTTACTCTTTAAAATTCTGTTTTATGCATTTAGGGACATGAAGTTCATTTTCTTATATTCATTGGACTCATTTCAGTTCCAGATTCCTTTTTTTGATATATTGGGTTTGGTTGATTATCGGTGTCTCCCAATGAATGAGAAACAATGTATTTATGTTTCTCATTCCTCATTTACGCGTCGCACAATGCATATTTCTAGTCGTATTGATTGTTATGACTATTCTTACTCTTTAAAATTCTGTTTTATGCATTTAGGGACATGAAGTTCATTTTCTGATTTTCATTGGACCCATTTCAGTTCCAGATTCTTCGTTTTGGTATATTGGATCTCGTTGATTAACGGTGTCTCCTAATGAATGAGAAACTAGGTATTTGTGCTTCTCATTCCTCATTTAGACGTCCCACAATGCATATTTCTAGTTGTATTTAATGTTATGATCATTCTTACTCTTTAAAAATCTGTTTTATGCATTTAAGGACATGAAGGTCATTTTCTGATCTTCAGTGGACTCATTTCAGTTCTCGATTCCTCTTTTTGGTATATAGGGTTTGGTTGATTAACTGTATCTCCCAATGAATGAGAAACAAGTTATTTGTGCTTCTCATTCCTCATTTAGGCGTCCCAAAATACATATTTCTAATGGTATTCATTGTTATGACCATTCCTACTCTTTAAAAATCTTTTTAATGCATTTGGGGACATGAAGTTCATTTTCTTATCTTCGTTGGACTCATTTCAGTTCCAGATTCCTCTTTTTGGTATATTGGATTTGGTTGATGAAGGGTGTCTCCCAATGAATGCGAAACAATGTAATAATGCTTCTCAATCCTCATTTAGGCGTCCCATAATGCATATCTCTAAGTAGTATTCATTGTTATGACAATTCTTACTCTTTTGAAATTCTGTTTTATGCATGTAAGGACATGAAGTTCATTTTGTGATCTTGATTGGACTCATTTCTAATGGTATTCATTGTTATGACCATTCCTACTCTTTAAAATTCTTTTTAGTGCATTTAGGGACATGAAGTTCATTTTCTTATCTTCGTTGGACTCATTTCGGTTCCAGATTCCTCTTTTTGGTATATTGGATTTGGTTGATGAACGGTGTCTCCCAATGAATGCGAAACAATGTAATAATGCTTCTCAATCCTCATTTAGGCGTCCCATAATGCATATCTGTAAGTAGTATTCATTGTTATGACAATTCTTACTCTTTTAAAATTCTGTTTTATGCATGTAAGGACATGAAGTTCATTTTGTGATCTTGATTGGACTCATTTCAGTTCCAGATTCCTCTTTTCGGTATATTCGATTTAGTTGATTAATGGTGTCTCCCAATGAATGAGAAACTAGGCATTCGTGCTTCTTATTCCTCATTTAGACGTCCCACAATGCATATTTCTTGTGGTATTTATTGTTATCATCATTCTTACACTTTAAAATTCTATTTTATGCATTTTGGGACTTGAAGGTCATTTTCTGATCTTCAGAGGACTCATTACAGTTCCCGATTACTCTTTTTGTTATATTGGATTTGGTTGATTAACGATGTCTCCCAATGAATGAGAAGTAAGGTATTTGTGCTTCTCTCATTCCTAATCTAGGCGTCTCAAAATACATATTTCTAATAGTATTCATTGTTATGACCATTCCTACTCTTTTAAATTCTTTTTTTATGCATTTGGGGACATGAAGTTTATTTTCTGATCTTCAGAGGACTCATTTGAGTTCCAGATTCCTCTTTTCGGTATATTCGATTTAGTTGATTAATGGTGTCTCCCAATGAATGAGAAACTAGGTATTCGTGCTTCTCATTCCTCATTTAGACGTCCCACAATGCATATTTCTAGTGGTATTTATTGTTATCATCATTCTTACTCTTTAAAATTCTGTTTTATGCATTTAGGGACATGAAGGTCATTTTCTGATCTTCAGTGGACTCATTTCTGTTCCCGATTCCTCTTTTTTGTATATTGGATTTGGTTGATTATCGGTGTCTCCCAATGAATGAGAAACAAGGTATTTGTGCTTCTCATTCCTCATTTAGGTGTCCCAAAATTCATATTTTTAATAGTATTCATTGTTATGACAATTCCTACTCTTTAAAATTCTTTTTTTATGCATTTGGGGACATGAAGTTCATTTTCTTATCTTCATTGGACTCATTTCAGTTCCAGATTCCTCTTTTTGGTATATTGGATTTGGTTGATTAACGGTGTCTCCAAATAAATGAGAAACAAGGTATTTGTGCTTCTCATTCCTCATTTAGATGTCCCATAATGCATAATTCTAGGTGTATTTATTGTTATCATCATTCTTACTCTTTAAAATTCTGTTTTATGCATTTAGGGACATGAAGGTCATTTTCTGATCTTCAGAGGACTCATTTCTGTTCCCGATTCCTCTTTTTGGTATATTGGATTTGGTTGATAATCGGAGTCTCCCAATGAATGAGAAACAAGGTATTTGTGCTTCTCTCATTCCTAATCTAGGCGTCTCAAAATACATATTTCTAATAGTATTCATTGTTATGACCATTCCTACTCTTTTAAATTCTTTTTTATGCATTTGGGGACATGAAGTTTATTTTCTGATCTTCAGAGGACTCATTTCAGTTCCAGATTCCTCTTTTCGGTATATTCGATTTAGTTGATTAATGGTGTCTCCCAATGAATGAGAAACTAGGTATTCGTGCTTCTCATTCCTCATTTAGACGTCCCACAATGCATATTTCTAGTGGTATTTATTGTTATCATCATTCTTACTCTTTAAAATTCTGTTTTATGCATTTAGGGACATGAAGGTCATTTTCTGATCTTCAGTGGACTCATTTCTGTTCCCGATTCCTCTTTTTTGTATATTGGATTTGGTTGATTATCGGTGTCTCCCAATGAATGAGAAACAAGGTATTTGTGTTTCTCTCATTCCTCATTTAGGCGTCTCAAAATACATATTTCTAATAGTATTCATTGTTATGACCTTTCCTACTCTTTAAAATTCTTTTTTTTATGCATTTGGGGACATGAAGTTTATTTTCTTATCTTCGTTGGACTCATTTCAGTTCTAGATTCCTCTATTTGGTATATTGGATTTGGTTGATGAACGGTGTCTCCCAATGAATGAGAAACAATATATTGATGATTCCCAATCCTCATTTCGGCGTCTCATAATGCATATCTGTATGTGGTATTCATTGTTATGACAATTCTTACTCTTTTAGATTTCTGTTTTATGCATTTAGGGGCATGAAGTTCATTTTCTGATCTTGATTGGACTGATTTCAGTTCCAGATTCCTCTTTTCGGTATATTGGATATAGTTGATTAATGGTGTCTCCCAATGAATGAGAAACTAGGTATTTGTGCTTCTTATTCCTCATTTAGGCGTCCCACAATGGATATTTCTAGTTGTATTTATTGTTATCATCATTCTTACTCTTTAAAATTCTGTTTTATGCATTTTGGGACATGAGGGTCATTTTCTGATCTTCAGTAGACTCATTTCAGTTCCAGATTCCTCTTTTTGGTATATTGGATTTGGTTGATTAACGGTGTCTCCCAATGAATGAGAAACAAGGTATTTGTGCTTCTCATTCCTCATTTAGGCCTCCCATAATGCATATTTATAGTGGTATTCCATGTTATGACCATTCCTACTCTTTAAAATTCTGTTTTATGCATTTGGGGATATGAAGTTCATTTTCTTATCTTCGTTGGACTCATTTCAGTTCTAGATTCCTCTTTTTGGTATATTGGATTTTGTTGATTAACGGTGTCTCCAATGTATGAGAAACAATGTATTGATGCTTCTTAATCCTCATTTAGGCGTCCCACAACGCATATTTCTAGTGGTATTTATTGTTATGATCATTCCTGCTCTTTAAAATTCTGTTTTATGCATTTAGGGACATGAAGGTCATTTTCTGATCTTCAATGGACTCATTTCAGTTCCCCATTCCTCTTTTTGGTATATTGGATTTGGTTGATTATCTGTGTCTCCCAATTAATGAGAAACAAGGTATTTGTGCTTCTCATTCCTCGTTTAGGCGTCCTAAAATACATATTTCTAATGGTATTCATTGTTATGACCAATCCTACTCTTTAAAATTCGTTTTTATGCATTTGGGGACATGAAGTTCATTTTCTTATCTTCGTTGGACTCATTTCAGTTCCAGATTCCTCTTTTTGGTATATTGGATTTGGTTCATGAACAGTGTCTCCTAATGAATGAGAAACAATGTATTGATGCTTCTCAATCCTCAGTTAGGCGTCCCACAATGCATATTTCTAGTGGTATTGATTGTTATGACCATTCTTACTCTTGAAAATTCCATTTTATTCATTTAGGAACATGAAGTTGATTTTCTGATCTTCATTGGACTCATTTCAGTTCCCGATAACTCTCTTTGGTATATTGGATTCGGTTGATTAACGGTGTCTCCCAATGAATGAGAAACTAGGTATTCGTGGTTCTCATTCCTCATTTAGACATTCCTCATTTAGACGTCCCACAATGCATATTTCTAGTGGTATTTATTGTTATCTTCAGTCTTACTCTTTAAAATTCTGTTTTATGCATTTAGGGACATGAAGGTCATTTTCTGATCTTTAGAGGACTCAATTCAGTTCCAGATTCCTCCTTTCGGTATATTCGATTTAGTTGATAAATGGTGTCTCCCAATGAATGAGAAACTAGGTATTCGTGCTTCTCATTCCTCATTTAGACGTCCCACAATGCATATTTCTAGTGGTATTTATTGTTATCATCATTCTTACTCATTAAAATTCTGTTTTATGCATTTAGGGACATGAAGGTCATTTTCGGATCTTCAGAGGACTCATTTCAGTTCCCGATTCCTCTTTTTGGTATATTGGATTTGGTTGATTATCGGTGTCTCCCAATGAATGAGAAACAAGGTATTTGTGCTTCTCAAATTCCTCATTTAGGCATCTCAAAATACATATTTCTAATAGTGTTCATTGTTATGACCATTCCTACTCTTTAAAATTCTTTTTTTTATGCATTTGGGGACATGAAGTTTATTTTCTTATCTTCGTTGGACTCATTTCAGTTTTAGATTCGTCTTATTGGTATATTGGATTTGGTTGATGAACGGTGTCTCCCAATGAATGAGAAACAATATATTGATGCTTCCCAATCCTCATTTCGGCGTCCCATAATGCATATCTGTAAGTGGTATTCATTGTTATGACAATTCTTACTCTTTTAGATTTCTGTTTTATGCATTTAGGGGCATGAAGTTCATTTTTCTGATCTTGATTGGACTGATTTCAGTTCCAGATTCCTCTTTTCGGTATATTGGATTTAGTTGATTAATGGTGTCTCCCAATGAATGAGAAACTAGGTATTTGTGCTTCTTATTCCTCATTTAGGCGTCCCACAATGGATATTTCTAGTTGTATTTATTGTTATCATCATTCTTACTCTTTAAAATTCTGTTTTATGCATTTTGGGACATGAAGGTCATTTTCTGATCTTCAGTAGACTCATTTCAGTTCCAGATTCCTCTTTTTGGTATATTGGATTTGGTTGATTAACGGTGTCTCCCAAGGAATGAGAAACAAGGTATTTGTGCTTCTCATTCCTCATTTAGGCCTCCCATAATGCATATTTATAGTGGTATTCAATGTTATGACCATTCCTACTCTTTAAAATTCTGTTTTATGCATTTGGGGATATGAAGTTCATTTTCTTATCTTCGTTGGACTCATTTCAGTTCTAGATTCCACTTTTTGGTATATTGGGTTTGGTTGATTAACGGTGTCTCCCAATGAATGAGAAACAAGGTATTTGTGCTTCTCATTCCTCCTTTAGGCCTCCCGTAATGCATATTTATAGTGGTAATCAATGTTATGACCATTCCTACGCTTTAAAATTCTGTTTTATGCATTTGGGGATATGAAGTTCATTTTCTTATCTTCGTTGGACTCATTTCAGTTCTAGATTCCTCTTTTTGGTATATTGGATTTTGTTGATTGACGGTGTCTCCAATGAATGAGAAACAATGTATTGATGCTTCTGATTCCTCATTTAGGCGTCCGACAACGCATATTTCTAGTGGTATTTATTGTTATGATCATTTTTGCTCTTTAAAATTCTGTTTTATGCATTTAGGGACATGAAGGTCATTTTCTGATCTTCACTGGACTCATTTCAGTTCCCCATTCCTCTTTTTGGTATATTGGATTTGGTTGATTATCTGTGTCTCCCAATTAATGAGAAACAAGGTATTTGTGCTTCTCATTACTCGTTTAGGCGTCCTAAAATACATATTTCTAATGGTATTCATTGTTATGACCAATCCTACTCTTTAAAAATCGTTTTTATGCATTTGGGGACATGAAGTTCATTTTCTTATCTTCGTTGGACTCATTTCAGTTCCAGATTCCTCTTTTTGGTATATTGGATTTGGTTCATGAACAGTGTCTCCTAATGAATGAGAAACAATGTATTGATGCTTCTCAATCCTCAGTTAGGCGTCCCACAATGCACATTTCTAGTGGTATTGATTGTTATGACCATTCTTACTCTATAAAATTCCATTTTATTCATTTAGGAACATGAAGTTGATTTTCTGATCTTCATTGGACTCATTTCAGTTCCCGATAACTCTCTTTGGTATATTGGATTTGGTTGATTAACGGTGTCTCCCAATGAATGAGAAACTAGGTATTCGTGGTTCTCATTCCTCATTTAGACATTCCTTATTTAGACGTCCCACAATGCATATTTCTAGTGGTATTTATTGTTATCATCAGTCTTACTCTCTAAAATTCTGTTTTATGCATTTAGGGACATGAAGGTCATTTTCTGATCTTCAGAGGACTCATTTCAGTTCCAGATTCCTCTTTTCGGTATATTCGATTTAGTTGATTAATGGTGTCTCCCAATGAATGAGAATAGGTATTCGTGCTTCTCGTTCCTCATTTAGACGTCCCACAATGCATATTTCTAGTGGTATTTATTGTTATCATCATTCTTACTCTTTAAAATTCTGTTTTATGCATTTAGGGACATGAAGGTCATTTTCTGATCTTCAGAGGACTCATTTCAGTTCCCGATTCCTCTTTTTTTTATATTGGATTTGGTTGATTATTGGTGTCTCCCAATGAATGAGAAACAAGGTATTTGTGCTTCTCTCATTTAGGCGTCCCAAAATACATATTTCTAATAGTATTCATTGTTATGACCATTCCTACTCTTTAAAATTCTTTTTTTATGCATGTGGGGACATGAAGTTTATTTTCTTATCTTGGTTGGACTTATTTCAGTTTCAGATTCCTCTTTTTGGTATATTGGATTTGGTTGATGAACGGTGTCTCCCAATGAATGAGAAACAATTTATTGATGCATCTCAATCCTCATTTAGGTGTCCCATAATGTATATCTGTAAGTGGTATTCATTGTTATGACAATTCTTCCTCTTTTAAAATTCTGTTTTATGCATTTAGGGACATGAAGTTCATTTTCTGATCTTGATTGGACTCATTTCAATTCCAGATTCCTCTTTTCGGTATATTGGATTTAGTTAATTAATGGTGTCTCCCAATGAATGAGAAACTAGGTATTTGTGCTTCTCATTCCTCATTTAGGCCTTCCACAATGCATGTTTCTAATGGTATTTATCGTTATCATCATTCTTACTTAAAATTCTGTTTTATGCATTTAGGGACATGAATGTCATTTTCTGATATTCAGTGGACTCATTTCAGTTCCCGATTGCTCTTTTTGGTATATTGGATTTGGTTGATTAACGGTGTCTCCCAATGACTGAGAAACAAGGTATTTGTGCTTCACATTCCTCATTAAGGGGTCTCACAACGCATATTTCTAGTGGTATTTATTGTTATGATCATTCTTGCTCTTTAAAATTCTGTTTTATGCGTTTAGGGACATGAATGTCATTTTCGGATCTTCAGTGGACTCATTTCAGTTCCCGATTCCTCTTTTTGCTATATTGGATTTTGTTGATTATTTGTGTCTCCCAATGAATGAGAAACAAGGTATTTGTGCTTCTCATTCCTCATTTAGGTGTCCCAAAATACATATTTCTAATAGTATTCATTGTTATGACAATTCCTACTCTTTAAAATTCTTGTTTATGCATTTAGGGACATGAAGTTCATTTTCTGATTTTGAGTGGACTTATTTTAGTTCCAGATTCCTCTTTTCCGTATATTGGATTTAGTTAATTAATGGTGTCTCACAATGAATAAGAAACTAGGTATTTCTGCTTCTCATTCCTTATTTAGGCCTCCCACAATGCATGTTTCTAGTGGTATTTATTGTTATCATCATTCTTACTTAAAATTATGTTTTATGCATTTAGGGACATGAATGTCATTTTTTCAAATTCAGTGGACTCATTTCAGTTCTCGATTGCTCTTTTTGGTATATTGGATTTGTTTGGTTAACGGTGTCTCCTAATGAATGAGAAACAAGGTAATTATGTTTCTCGTTCCTAATTTAGGTGTCCCACAATGTATATTTCTAGTGGTATTGATTATTATGACCATTCTTTCTCTTTAAAATTCTGTTGTATGCTTTTAGGGACATGAACCTCATATTCTGATCTTTAATGCACTCATTCCAGTTGCCGATTCCTCTTTTTGGTATATTGGATTTGGTTGATTAACGGTGTCTCCCAATAAAAGAGAAACAAAGTATTTTTGCTTCTCATTCCTCATTTAGGCGTCCCAAAATACATATTTCTAATAGTATTCATTGTTATGACCATTCCTACTCTTTAAAATCATTTTTTATGCATTCGGGGACATGAAGTTTATTCTCGTATCTTCATTCGACTCATTTTAGTTTCAGATTCCTCTTTTTTAATATTGGATTTGGTTGATTAACAGTGTCTTCCAATGAATGAGAGACAAGGTATTTATGTTTCTCATTCCTCATTTAGGCCTCCCACAATACATATTTCTACTGGTATTCATTATTATGACCATTCCTACTCTTTCAAATTCTGTCTTATGCATTTGGGACATGAAGTTCATTTTCTTATCTTCATTGGACTCATTTCAGTTCTAGATTCCTCTTTTTGGTATATTGGATTTGGTTGATTAACGGTGTCTCCAATGAATGAGAAACAATGTATTGATGCTTCTTAATCCTCATTTAGGCGTCCCACAATCCGGGTCACCCGCGTGACAGGCGGGAATACTTATCAAATTTTGGCGCCGTTGCCGGGGATTCATTGAATTCACCATTAGATTTGGAATAGAATTTAGTCTAAACATTTTACTTTTCGTTTACTTACAATGTTCTTTCTCTCTTCTTGTGTTTCAGGTGTATGCATAATCGCAGTACCAGAAGTAACAGGGGAACTCAGCTTGTGAATCTCACGAATCAGGAGCTGAGAGAGTTAGAACGTACGAACCGCCAAGGAAGGAGGTCAGCAGACATGAGGAGAACAATCATTCGATCTGATGCTGCTGGAGTCTTACGAGACCAAGAGGGTCATGCATATAATGACAATGGTGACCAAATCGATGATCAGGGAAATGTCGTCCAAGAAGTAGCAGCTGCAGAAAACAGAGACGCCCAGATCGCCGGAGCACCACCTATCCGAGGGAGAACCCTTCCTGACTACAATAGGCCTGATCAATTCTATACAAACAAATCAGAGAGCTGATTTTGAGGTGAAACCTGCCTACTACACTCTTGTAGGTCAGCATCTTTTCTATGGTCTTCCTCATGAGCATCCTATAGACCACATAGAAAAGTTTGAAGATTTGGTGTCTAGCATCAAGTGCAATGGGGTGTCTTATGACTATCTCTTCTGCAAGCTTTTCCCCTATTCTCTTGTTGGGGATGCTTCCTACTGGCTGAAGCAGTTGCAACCAGGATCTCTAACCACCTGTGTTGATACAAAGAATGCATTTCTCAACAACTTCTTTGATGATGCAAGGTCTGAGGAGTTGAGGACAAAGATTTCTACATTCTCTCAGGGACCTGCTGAAGCATTCAAAGCTTCTTGGTTGAGGTTCAGAGCATATCAGAGGGATTGTCCACACCATGGCTTCAGTGATGTTCAGCTGCTGGGTATTTTCTTCAGAGGCATAGATTGGAAGTACCAGAAGGCTTTGGATGCTGCAAGTGAAGGAAACTTTAACACCAGGAGTCCAGCAGAGGCCAAAAAGCTTATTGAGAACTTGGCATCTAGCAATAATACCAAGAATGCAGACTATGATAGGAGGAGGCTGGCTGGAAACATGGATGGTGCTCAGAGTGCTGAAGTGAAAGCAAAACTTGATTCTATCCACAATCTCCTTGTGGGAAAGAAGCAAGTTCAGTTTGCTGCAGAGGTTGAAACCTTTGAACCAGATGAAGAGGATGTAAATTTCATCAATGGAGTTGGTTTTCAGGGTCAGAGAGTTGGAAATCAGCAAGGTTATGGTTCTTCTTACCAGAAGCCTTTTCAGAACAACAACTTCACAAGAACTTATGGTTCTTCTTCTTACCAGAAACCTGAACTGAATAGCAAGATGGAATCTATGTTGGAGTGGGTTTTGGAAGGTCAGACAAAGATGACTGTGAACTTCAATGGAAAGCTGGATGCTTTGTATACTGATCTGAATGAGAAGATTGAATCTTTGGGTGCTCATGTTAAGAAGTTGGATATTCAGGTGTCTCAAACTGCTGATTCCATAAAAAGACAAGAAGGATTTCTTCCACGAAAGACTGGTATCAACCCAAAGCATCATGTTAATGATATCATGGTGAGAAGGGAAGAAAATTTTGTGGGGTCTGCAGAGTTTGATGAAGAATTTGGAGCCACAGACCTGGTGTCGGTCGACACCAAGGAGGGGTGTCGGTCGACACCAACCAAAATTCTCGAAAAATCGAGTCCTGACGAACCGTTGTCGACCATGAACGACACCAAATTGAAGAGGTCGACACCAAATCTGGTGTCGGTCGACACCCAGGAGGTGTGTCGGTCGACACCCAGCAGCTGTGTCGGTCGACACTAGCGAAAAATCGCATTACGCATTTGGGGACTAGAAGTTAGTTTTCTGATCTTCATTGGACTCATTTCAGTTCCAGATTCCTAATTTTGGTACATTGGATTTTGTTGATTAACGGTGTCTCTCAATGAGTAGGAAACAAGCTATTTATGTTTCTCATTTCTCATTTAGGTGTCCCACAATGCATATTTATAGTGGTATTTATTGTTATGAACATTCTTATGCTTTAAAATTATGTTTTATGAATTTAGGGACATGAAGTTCAGTTTCTGCTCTTCATTCGATTCATTTCAGTTCCAGATTCCACATTTTGGTGTATATGATTTGGTTGATAAATGGTGTCTCCCAATGAATGAGAAACAATGTATTTATGCTTTTCATTCCTCATTTTGGTGTCCCACAATGCATATTTCTAGTGGTATTCATAGTTATGACCATTCTTACTTTTTAAAATTAAGTTTTATGCATTTGGTGACATGAAGTTTCTTTTCTGATCTTTATAGGACTCATTTTAGTTTCACATTCCACTTTTTGGATTTGGTTGATTAACAGTGTCTCCCAATGAATGAGAAACAATGTATTTATGCTTCTCATTCATCCTTTAGGTGTCCCACAATGCATATTTCTAGTGCCATACATTGTAATGTTCATTCTTACTCTTGAAAATTCTATTTTATGCATTTGGGGCCATGAAGTTCATTTTCTGATCTTCATTGAACTCATTTCAGTTTTTGATTCTTCTTTTTGGTATATTGGATTTGGTTGATTAATGGCGTCTCCCAATGAGTAAGAGACAATGTATTTATACTTCTCATTCCTCATTTAGGTGTCCCATAATGCATAATTCAAGTGGTATTCATTGTTATGACCATTATGCATCTGTGGACAAGAAGTTAGTTTTCTGATCTTCATTAGACTCATTTAAGTTCCAGATTCCTTGTTTTGGTATATTGGATTTTGTTGATTATCGGTGTCTCTTAATGAGTAAGAAACAAGGTATTTCTGCTTCTCATTCCTCACTTAGGTGTCCCACAATTCATATTTGTAGTGGTATTCATTGTTATGATAATTCTTCCTCTTTAAAATTCTGTTTTATGCATTTGGGGACATGAAGTTTTTTTCTGATCTTCATAGGACTCATTTAAGTTCCAGATTCCACCTTGTTTCTCATTCATTTGGGGACATGATATTGGATTTCGTTGATTAACAGTGTCTCCCAATGAATGAGAAACAACATATTTATGCTTCTCATTCATCGTTTAGGTGTCCCACAATGTATATTTCTTGTGGTATGCATTGTTATGACCATTCTTACTATTTAAAATTATGTTTTATGCATTTTGGAACATGAAGTTTCTTTTCTGATCCTTATATGACTCATTTTAGTTCCAAATTCTACTTTTTGGATTTGGTTGATTAACAGTGTCTCCCAATGAATGAGAAACAATGTATTTATGCTTCTCATTCCTTATTTAGGTTTCTCACAATGCAAATTTTTTAACGATGTTCAATGTTATGATGATACTTACTCTTTAAAATTATGTTTTATGCATTTGTGGACATGAAGTTTCTTTTCTGATCCTTATGGTACCCATTTAAGTTTCAGATTCCACTTTTTGGTCTATTGGATTTTGTTGGTTAAAGGTGTCTCCAAATGAATGAGAAACAATGTATTTATACTTCACATTCCTCATTTCGGTGTCTCACAATTATGCATTATGCATTTAGGACAAGAAGTTAGTTTTCTGATCTTTATTAGACTCATTTCAGTTCCAGATTACTCTTTTTGTAATATTGGATTTTGTTGATTAACGGTGTCTATCAGTGAGTAAGAAAAAAGGTCTTTATGCTTCTCATTCCTCATTTGGGTGTCCCACAATGCATATTTCTAGTGGTATTCATTGTTATGATCATTCTTACTCATTAAAATTATGTTTTATGCATTTGGGGACATGAAGTTTCTTTTCTGATCTTTATAGGACTCATTTTAGTTCCAGATTCCACTTTTTGGCCTATAGGATTTGGTTGATTAACGGTGTCACCCAATGAATGAGAAACAATGTATTTATGCTTCTCATTCCTCATTTAGGTGTCCCACAATGTATATTTCTAGTGGTATGCATTGTTATGACCATTCTTACTCTTTAAAATTATGTTTTGTGCATTTTGGGACATTAAGTTTCTTTTCTTATCTTTATATGACTCATTTTAGTTCCAGATTCCACTTTTTGGATTTGGTTGATTAACGGTGTCTCCCAATGAATGAGAAACAATGTATTTATACTTCTCACTCCTTATTTAGGTTTCCCACAATGCATATTTTTAGTGGTATTCGTTGTTATGACCATTCTTACTCCTTAAAATTATCCATTAGTTTTCTGATCTTCATTGGACTTATTTAAGTTCCAGATTCCTCTTTTTGGTATATTGGAATTTGTTGATTAACAGTATCTCTTACTGAGTAAGAAACAAGGTATTTATGCTTCTCATTCCTTATTTCGGTGTTCCACAATTCATATTTCTAGTGGTATTCATTGTTTTGATCATTCTTACTCTTTAAAATTATGTTTTAAGCATTTGTAGACATGAAGTTTCTTTTCTGATCCTTATGGGACTCAGTTTAGTTTCAGATTCTACTTTTTAGTCAACTGTGTTTCCCATTGAATGAGAAACAATGGATTTATACTTCTCATTCCTCATTTCGGTGTCCCATAATGCATATGTCTAGTTGTATTCATTATTATGACGATACTTACTCCATAAAATTATGCATTATGCATTTGGGGACAAGAAGTTAGTTTTCTGATATGACTCATTTCATTTCCAGATTCCTCTTTTTGGTATATTGGATTTTGTTGATTAACGATGTCTTTCAATGAGTAAGAAACAAGGTATTTATGCTTTTAATTCCTCATTTAGGTGTCCCACAATGCATATTTCTAGTGGTATTCATTGTTATGACCATTCTTACTCTTTGAAATTCTGTTTTATGCATTTGGGGTCATGAACTTTCTTTTTTGATCTTCATATGACTCATTTTAGTTCCAGATTCCACTTTTTGGTCTATAGGATTTAGTTGATATACGGTATCTCCCAATCAATGAAAAACAAGGTATTTATGCTTCTCATTCCTCATTTAGTTGTCCCACAGTGCATATTTCTTGTGTTATTAATTTTTTATGACCATTCTTACTACTTAAAATTATGCATTATGCATTTGGGGACAAGAAGTTAGTTTTCTGATCTTCATTGGACTCATTTCAGTTCCAGGTTCCTCTTTTTGGTATATTGGATTTGGTTGATTAACGGTGTCTCCCAATAAATGAGAAACAAGGTATTTATGTTTCTCATTCCTCATTTAGGTGTCCCACAATGCATATTTCTAGTGGTATTCATTGTTATGACCATTCTTACTCTTTAAAATTATGTTTTATGGATTTAAGGACATGAAGTTTCTTTTCTGATATTCATAGGACTCATTTTAGTTAGAGATTCCACTTTTATGTCTATAGGATTTTGTTGATTAACGGTGTCTCTCAATAAATGAAAAACAATGTATTTATGGTTCTCATTCATCATTTAGTTGTCCCACAATGCATATTTCTAGTGGTATTCATTGTTATGATCATTTTGGGACTTGAAGTTTCTTTTCTGATCTTTATAGGACTCATTTTAGTTCCAGATTCCACGTTTTGGATTTGGTTGATTAACAGTCTCTCCGAATGAATGAGAAACACTGTATTTATGCTTCTCATTCCTGATTTAGGTGTCCCACATTGCATATTTCTACTGGTATTCATTTTTATGACAATGTTTACTCTTTACAATTATGTTTTATGCATTTTGGGATATGAAGGTTCTTTTCTGATCTTTATATGACTCATTTTTGTTCGAGATTTCACTTTTTGGTATATTGGATTTGGTTGATTAACGGTGTCCCCCAATGAGTAAAAAACAAGGTATTTATGCTTCTCATTATTTATTTAGGTGTCCCTTAATGCATATTTCTAATGTTATTCATTGTTATAACCATTCTTACTCTTTAAATTCTGCTTTATGCATTTGGGGACATGAAGTTTCTTTTGTGATCTTCAAGGGACTCATTTTAGTTACAAATTCCACTGTTCGGTCTATTGGATTTGGTTGATTAATGGTGTCTCCCAATGAATGAGAAACAATGTATTTATTCTTCTCATTCCTCATATAGGCTTCCGACAATGCATATTTGTAGTGGTATTCATTGTTATGACCATTCTTACTCCATAAAAATTTGCATTATGAATTTGGGGACAAGAAATTAATTTTCATATCTTCATTGGAATCATTTCAGTTCCTGATTCCTCTTTTTGGTATATTGTATTTATTTGATTAACGACGTCTCTCAATGAGTAAAAAAAAAAGTATTTATGCTTCTCATTCCTTATTTAGGTGTCCGACAATGCATATTTCTAGTGGTATTCATTGTTATGACCATTCTTACTCTTTAAAATTATGTTTTATGCATTTGGGGACATGAAGTTTCTTTTCTGATCTTTATAGGACTCATTTTAGTTCCAGATTCCACTTTTTGGTCTATAGGATTTAGTTGATTAACGGTGTCTCGCAATAAATGAAAACCAATGTATTTGTGCTTCTCATTCCTCATTTAAGTGTCCCACAATGCATATTTCAAGTGGTATTCATTGTTATGACCAATCTTACTCCTTAAAATTATGAATTATGCATTTGGGGACAAGAAGTAAGTTTTCTGATCTTCGTTGGACTCATTTCAGTTCCAGATTTCTCTTTTTGGTATATTGAATTTTGTTGATTAACGGTGTCTCTTAATGAGTATGAAACAAGGTATTTATGCTTCTAATCCCCCATTTAGTTGTCCCATAATGCATATTTCTAGTGGTATTCATTGTTATGACCATTCTTACTCTTAAAAATTGTGGTTTATGCATTTAGGGATATGAAGTTTCTTTTCTGATCTTTATTGGACTCATTTTTAGTTCCAGATTCCACTTTTTGGTCTATAGGATTTAGTTGATTAACGGTGTCTCCCAATAAATGAAAACCAATGTATTTTTGCTTCTCATTCCTCATAATGCATATTTCAAGTGGTATTCATTGTTATGATCATTCTTACTCCTTAAATTATGAATTATGCATTTGGGGATAAGAAGTTATTTTTCTAATCTTCATTGGACTCATTTCAGTTCCAGATTCCTCTTTTTGGTATACTGGATTTTGTTGATTAACGGTGTCTCTTAATGAGTATGAAACAAGGTATTTATGTTTCTCATTCCTCATTTAGTTGTCCCACAATGCATATTTCTAGTGGTATTCATTGTTATGACCATTCTTACTCTTTAAAATTATTTTTTATGCATTTGGGAACATGATGTTTCTTTTCTGATCTTTATAGGACTCATTTTTGTTCCAGATTCCACTTTTTTGTCTATAGGATTTGGTTGATTAACGGTGTCTCCAAATCAATGAAAAACAATGTATTGACGCTTCTCATTCCTCATTTAGGTGTCCCATATAGCATATTTCTAGTGGAATTCCTTGTTATGACCATTCTTACTTTTTAAAATTATGTTTTATACATTTAAGGGGAAGAAGTTAGTTTTCTGATCTTCATTGGACTCATTTCAGTTCGAGATTCGTCATTTTGGTATATTGGATTTGGTTGATTAACGGTGTCTCCCAATAAATGAGAAACAAGGTATTTATGTTTCTCATTCCTCATTTAGGTGTCCCACAATGCATATTTCTAGTGGTATTCATTGTTATGACCATTCTTACTCTTTAAAATTATGTTTTATGGATTTAAAGACATCAAGTTTCTTTTCTGATATTCATAGGACTCATTTTAGTTCGAGATTCCACTTTTATGTCTATAGGATTTGGTTGATTAACGGTGTCTCCCAATGAATGAAAAACAATATATTTATGCTTCTCATTCATCATTTAGATGTCCCACAATGCATATTTCTAGTGGTATTCATTGTTATGATCATTTTGGGACTTGAAGTTTCTTTTCTGATCTTTATACGACTCATTTTAGTTCCAGATTCCACGTTTTGGATTTGGTTGATTAACGGTCTCTCCGAATGAATGAGAAACACTGTATTTATGCTTCTCATTCCTGATTTAGGTGTCCCACATTGCATATTTCTAGTGGTATTCATTTTTATGACAATTTTTACTCTTTACAATTATGTTTTATGTATTTTGGGACATGAAGGTTCTTTTCTGATCTTTATATGACTCATTTTTGTTCCAGATTTCACTTTTTGGATTTGGTTGATTAACGGTGTCTCCCAATGAATGAGAAACAATGTATTTATAATTCTCATTCCTCATTTAGGTGTCCCACAATGCATATTTCTAGTGGTATTCGTTGTTATGACCATTCTTATTTCTCAAAATTATGCATTATGCATTTGGGGATAAGAAGTTAGTTTTCTTATCTTCATTGGACTCATTTCAGTTACAGATTCCTCTTTTTGGTATATTGGATTTGGTTGATTAACGGTGTCCCCCAATGAGTAAAAAACAAGGTATTTATGCTTCTCATTATTTATTTAGGTGTCCCTTAATGCATATTTCTAGTGGTATTCATTGTTATAACCATTCTTACTCTTTAAAATTCTGCTTTATGCATTTGGGGACATGAAGTTTCTTTTGTGATCTTCAAGGGACTCATTTTAGTTACAGATTCCACTGTTCGGTCTATTGGATTTGGTTGATTAATGGTGTCTCCCAATGAATGAGAAACAATGTATTTATCCTTCTCATTCCTTATTTAAGTGTCTCACAATGCATATTTCAAGTGGTATTCATTGTTATGACCATTCTTACTCCTTAAAATTATGAATTATGCATTTGGGGACAAGAAGTAAGTTTTCTGATCTTCGTTGGACTCATTTCAGTTCCAGATTTCTCTTTTTGGTATATTGAATTTTGTTGATTAACGGTGTCTCTTAATGAGTATGAAACAAGGTATTTATGCTTCTAATCCCCCATTTAGTTGTCCCACAATGCATATTTCTAGTGGTATTCATTGTTATGACCATTCTTACTCTTAAAAATTGTGGTTTATGCATTTAGGGATATGAAGTTTCTTTTCTGATCTTTATTTGACTCATTTTTAGTTCCAGATTCCACTTTTTGGTCTATAGGATTTAGTTGATTAACGGTGTCTCCCAATAAATGAAAACCAATGTATTTTTGCTTCTCATTCCTCATAATGCATATTTCAAGTGGTATTCATTGTTATGACCATTCTTACTCCTTAAAATTATGAATTATGCATTTGGGGACAAGAAGTAAGTTTTCTGATCTTCATTGGACTCATTTCAGTTCCAGATTCCTCTTTTTGGTATATTGGATTTTGTTGATTAACGGTGTCTCTTAATGAGTATGAAACAAGGTATTTATGCTTCTCATTCCTCATTTAGTTGTCCCACAATGCATATTTCTAGTGGTATTCATTGTTATGACCATTCTTACTCTTTAAAATTATTTGTTATGCATTTGGGAACATGATGTTTCTTTTCTGATCTTTATAGGACTCATTTTTGTTCCAGATTCCACTTTTTTGTCTATAGGATTTGGTTGATTAACGGTGTCTCCAAATCAATGAAAAACAATGTATTGACGCTTCTCATTCCTCATTTAGGTTTCCCACATAGCATATTTCTAGTGGAATTCATTGTTATGACCATTCTTACTTTTTAAAATTATGTTTTATACATTTAAGGGGAAGAAGTTAGTTTTCTGATCTTCATTGGACTCATTTCAGTTCGAGATTCGTCATTTTGGTATATTGGATTTGGTTGATTAACGGTGTCTCCCAATAAATGAGAAACAAGGTGTTTATATTTCTCATTCCTCATTTAGGTGTCCCACAATGATTATTCTTACTCTTAAAATTATGTTTTATGCATTTGGGGACATGAAGTTTCTTTTCTGATCCTTATGGGACTCATTTAGTTTCAGATTCCACTTTTTAGTCAATTGGATTTGGTTGATTAACGGTGTCTCCCAATGAATGAAAAACAATGGATTTATACTTCCTCATTCCTCATTTCGGTGTCCCACAATGCATATGTCTAGTGGTATTCATTATTATGACGATACTTACTTCATAAAATTATGCATAATGCATTTTGGGACAAGAAGTTAGTTTTCTGATATTCTTTGGACTCATTTCAGTTCCAGATTCCTCATTTTGGTATATTGGATTTTGTTGATAAACGATGTCTTTCAAAGAGTAAGAAACAAGGTATTTATGCATCTAATTCCTCAGTTAGGTGTCCCACAATGCATATTTCCAGTGCTATTCATTTTTATGACCATTTTTACTCTTTAAAATTCTGTTTTATGCATTTGCGGACATGAAGTTTCATTTTTGATCTTCATTTGACTCATTTTAGTTCCAGATTCCACTTTTTGGTCTATAGGATTTAGTTGACAAACGGTGTGTCCCAATGAATGAGAAACAATGTATTTATGCTTCTCATTCATCATTTAGGAGGCCCACAATGCATATTTCTAGTGGTATTCATTGTTATGACCATTCTTACTCTTTAAAATTATGTTTTATGCATTTGGGGACATGAAGTTTCTTTTCTGATCTTTATAAAACTCATTTTTAGTTCCAGATTCCACTTTTTGGTCTATAGGATTTAGTTGATTAACGGTGTCTCCCAATAAATGAAAACCAATGTATTTTTGCTTTTCATTCCTCATTTAGGTGTCCGACAATGCATATTTGTAGTAGTATTCGTTGTTATGACCATTCTTACTCCTTATAATTATGCATTATGCATTTGTGGACAAGAAGTTACTTTTCTCATCTTCATTGGATTCATTTCAGTTCTTGATTCCTGTTTTTGGTATATTGTATTTATTTGATTAACGACGTCTCTCAATGAGTAAGAAACATAGTATTTATGCTTCTCATTCCTTATTTAGGTGTTCCACAATGCATATTTCTAGTGGTATTCAATGTTATGACCATTCTTACTCTTTAAAATTATGTTTTATCCATTTGGGGACATGAAGTTTCTTTTTTTTATTTTTATAGGACTCATTTTAGTTCCAGATTCCACTTTTTGGTCTATAGGATTTAGTTGATTAATGGTGTCTCACAATAAATGAAAACCAATGTATTTTTGCTTCTCATTCCACATTTAAGTGTCCCACAATGCATATTTCAAGTGGTATTCATTGTTATGATCATTCTTACTCCTTAAATTATGAATTATGCATTTGGGGATAAGAAGTTATTTTTCTAATCTTCATTTGACTCATTTCAGTTCCGGATTCCTCTTTTAGATATTTTGCATTTTGTTGATTAACGGTGTCTCTTAATGAGTATGAAACAAGGTATTTATGCTTCTCATTCCTCATTTAGTTGTCTCACAATGCATATTTCTAATGGTATTCATTGTTATGACCATTCTTACTCTTTAAAATTATGTTTTATGCATTTGGGGACATGAAGTTTCTTTTCTGATCTTTATAGGACTCATTTTTGTTCCAGATTCCACTTTTTGGTCTATAGGATTTGGTTGATTAACGGTGTCTCCCAATCAATGAAAAACAATGTATTTACGTTTCTCATTCCTTATTTATGTGTCCCACAATGCATATTTCTAGTGGTATTCATTGTTATGACCATTAACACTCCTTAAAATTATGCATTATGCATTAAAGGACAAGAAGTTAGTTTTCTGATCTTCATTTGACTCATTTCACTTCCAGATTCCTCTTTTTGGTATATTGGATTTGGTTGATTAACGGTGTCTCCCAATGAATGAGAAACAATGTATTTATACTTCTCATTCCTCATTTAGGAGTCCCACAATGCATATTTCTAGTGGTATTCATTGACATGACCATTCTTACTCTTCAAAGTTCTGTTTTATGCAATTAAGGACATGAAGTTTCTTTTCTGATATTCATAAGACTTATTTTAGTTCGAGATTCCACTTTTTTGTCTATTGGATTTGGTTATTTAACAGTGTCTCTCAATGAAGGAGAAACATTGTAATTATACTTCTCATTCCTAATTTTGGTGTCCCACAATGCATATTTCTAGTGGTATTCATTGTTATGATCATTTTTACTCTTTTGAATTCTGTTTTGAGCATTTGTGGACATGAAGTTTCTTTTCTGATCTTCATAGGACTCATTTTAGTTCCAGATTCCACTTTTAGGTCTATAGGATTTGGTTGATTAAAAGTCTCTGCCAATGAATGAGAAACAATGTATTTATGGTTCTCATTCATCATTTAGGTCTTTATTGTTATTATCATTCTTACTCTTTAAAATTATGCATTATGCTTTTGGGGACAAGAAGTTTGTTTTCTGATCTTCATTGCACTCATCACAGTTCCAGATTCCTCTTTTTGGTATATTGGATTTGGTTGAATAACGGTGTCTCCCAATGAATGAGAAAAAATGTATTTATGCTTCTCATTCCTTATTTAGGTTTCCCACAATGCATATTTCTAGTGGTATTCAATGTTATTATCATTCTTCCTCTTTAAAATTATGTTTTATGCATTTGTGGACATGAAGTTTCTTTTCTGATCTTTATGACACTCATTTTAGCTCCAGATTTCACTTTTAGGTTTATTGAATTTGGTTGACTAACAGTGTCTCCCAATGAACGAGAAACAATGTACTTATGCTTCTCATTCATCATTAAGGAGTCCCACAATGCATATTTCTAGTGGTATTCATTGTTATAACCATTCTTACTCTTTGAAATTTTGCTTTATGCATTTGGGGACATGAAGTTTCTTTTCTGATCTTCAACGGACTCATTTTATTTCCAGATTCCACTTTTTGGACTGTTGGATTTGGTTGATTAACGGTGTCTCCCAATGAATGAGAAACAATGTATTTATGGTTCTCATTCTTCATTTAGGTGTGCCACAATGCATATTTCTAATGGTATTCATTGTTATGACCATTCTTACTCCTTAAAATTATGCATTACGCATTTAAGGACAAGAAGTTAGTTTTCTGATCTTCATTGGACCCATTTCAGTTCCAGATTCCTCTTTTTGGCATATTGGATTTGGTTGATTAACAGTGTCTCCCAACGAATGAGAAACAATGTATATATGCTTCTCATTGATCGTTTAGGTGTCCCACAATGTATATTTCTAGTGGTATGCATTGTTCTGATCATTCTTACTCTTTAAAATTATGTTTTAGGCATTTTGGGACATGAAGTTTCTTTTCTGATCTTTATATGACTCATTTATGTTCCAGATTCCAATTTTTGGATTTGGTTGATTAACGGTGTCTCCCAATGAATGAGAAACAATGTATTTATGCTTCTAATTCCTCATTTAGGTCTCCCACAATGCATATTTCTAGTGGTATTCATTGTTATGACCATTCTTACTCTTTAAAATTCTGTTTTATGCATTTGGGGTCATGAAGTTTCTATTCTCATATCCATAGGACTCATTTTAGTTCCAGATTCCACTTTTTGTTCTATTGGATTTAGTTGATTAGCGGTTTCTCCCAACGAATGAGAAATAATGTATTTATGTTACTCATTCATCATTTTGGTCTCCCACATTGCATATTTCTAGTGGTATTCATTGTTATGATCATTCTTACTATTTAAAATTATGTTTTGTGCATTTGGGGACATGAAGTTTCTTTTCCGATCCTTATGGGACTCCTTTTGGTTTCAGATTCACTTTTTGGTCTATTGGATTATGTTGTTTAATGATGTCTCCCAATGAATGAGAAACAATGTATTTGTACTTCTCATTCCTCATTTAGGTGTCCTACAATGCATATTTCTATTTGTATTTATTGTTATGACCATTCTTACTCGTTAAAATTATGCATTATGCATTTGAGGACAAGAAGTTAGTTTTTTTAATCTTTATTGAACTTATTTCAGTTCTAGATTCCTTTTTTGGTATATTGAATTTTGTTGATTAACAGTGTCTCTCAATGAGTAAGAAACAAGGTATTTATTCTTCTCTTTCCTCATTTTGGTGTTCCACTGCATAGTGGTATTCATTGTTATGAACATTCTTACGCTTTAAAATTCTGTTTTCTGCATTTAGGGACATGAAGTTCATTTTCTGCTCTTCATTGGACTCATTTCAGTTCTAGATTCCTCATTTTGGTATATATGATTTGGTAGATTAACGATGTCTCCCAATGAATGACATACAATGTATTTATGCATCTCATTCCTCATTAGGTGTCCGACAATGCATATTTCTAGTGGTATTCATTGTTACGACCATTCTTACTCTTTAAAAATCTGTTTTGTACATTTGGGGACATGAAGTTTCTTTTCTGATCTTCATAGGACTCATTTTAGTTCCAGATTGCACTTTTAGGTCTATAGGATTTGGTTGATTAACGGTGATTCCCAATGAATGAGAAACAATGTATGTATGCTTCTTATTCGTCATTTAGGTGTCCCACAATGCATATTTCTAGTGGTATTCATTGTTATGAACATTCTTACTCTTTAAAATTATGTTTTATACCTTTGGGGACATGAAGCTTCTTTTCTGATCTTTATTGGACTCATTTTAGTTCCATATTCCACTTTTTGGATTTGGTTGATTAACGGTGTCTCCCAATGAATGAGAAACAATGTATGTATGCTTCTCATTCTTAATTTAGGTGTCCCACAATGCATATTTCTAGTGGTATTCATTGTTATGACCATTCTTACTCTTTAAAATTATGTTTTATGTTTTTATGGACATGAAGCTTCTTTTGTAATCCTTAAGGGACTCATTTAGGTTTCATATTCCACTTTTTGTTATATTTTATTTGGTTAATTAACGGTGTCTCCAAATAAATGAGAAACAATGTATTTAGATTTCTCATTCCTCATTTAGGTGTCCCACAACGCATATTTCTAGTGTTATTCATTGTTATGACCATTCTTACTCTTTAAAACTATGCATTATGCATTTAGGGACTAGAAATTAGTTTTCTGATCTTCATTAGACTGATTTATGTTCCAGATTCCTCTTTTTGGTATATTGGATTTGGTTGGTTAACGGTGTCTCCCAATGAATGAGAAACATTGTATTTATACTTCTTATTCCTAATTTTGGTGTCCCACAATGCATATTTCTAGTGGTATTCATTGTTATGATCATTTTTACTCTTTTAAATTCTGTTTTATGCATTTGTGGACATGAAGTTTCTTTTCTGATCTTCATAGTACTTATCTTAGTTCCAGATTCCACTTTTAGGTCTATAGGATTTGGTTGATTAAAAGTGTCCCCCAATGAATGAGAAACAATGTATTTATGCTTCTCATTCATCATTTATGTGTCCCACAATGTATATTTCTAGTGGTATGCATTGTTAGGACCATTCTTACTTTTTAAAATTATGTTTTATACATTTTGGGACATGAAGTTTCTTTTCTGATTTTTATATGACTCATTTTAGTTCGAGATTCCACTTTTTGGATTTGGTTGATTAACAGTGTCTCCCAATGAATGAGAAACAATGTATTTATGGTTCTCATTCCTTATTAGGTTTCCCACAATGCATAATTCTAGTGGTATTCAATAGTATTATCATTCTTCCTCTTTAAAATTATGTTTTATGCATTTGTGGACATGAAGTTTATTTTCTGATCCTTATGGCACTAATTTTAGTTCCAGATTCCAGTTTTAGGTCAATAGGATTTGGTTGATTAAAAGTGTTTCCCAATGAATGAGAAATAATGTATTTATGCTTCTCATTCATCATTTAGGTGTCCCACAACATATATTTCTAGTGGTATGCATTGTTATGACCATTCTTACTCTTTAAAATTATGTTTTATACATTTTGGGACATGAAGTTTCTTTTCTGATCTTTATATGACTCATTTTAGTTCCAGATTCCACTTTTTGGATTTGGTTGATTAACGGTGTCTCCCAATGAATGAGAAACAATATATTTATGGTTCTCATTCCTTATTTAGGTTTCCCACAATGCATATTTCTAGTGGTATTCAATATTATTATCATTCTTCCTCTTTAAAATTTTGTTTTATGCGTTTGTCAACGTGAAGTTTCTTTTCTGATCCTTATGGCACTCATTTTAGTTTCAGATTCCACTTTTTGGTCTATTGGATTTGGTTGGTTAATGGTGTCTCCCAATGAATGAGAAACATTTGTATTTATACTTCTCATTCCTATATTTGGTGTCCCACAATGCATATTTCTAGTGGTATTCATTGTTATGATCATTTTTACCCTTTTAAATTCTGTTTTATGTGTTTGTGGACATGAAGTTTCTTTTCTGATCTTCATAGTACTCATCTTAGTCCCAGATTCCACTTTTAGGTCTATAGGATTTGGTTGATTAAAAGTGTCCCCCAATGAATGAGAAACAATGTATTTATGCTTCTCATTCATCATTTAGGTGTCCCACAATGTATATTTCTAGTGGTATGCATTGTTATGACCATTCTTACTTTTTAAAATTATGTTTTATACATTTTGGGACATGAAGTTTCTTTTCTGATCTTTCTATGACTCATTTTTGTTCCAGATTCCACTTTTTGGATTTGGTTGATTAACTGTGTCTCCCAATGAATGAGAAACAATGTATTTATGGTTCTCATTCCATATTAGGTTTCCCACAATGCATATTTCCAGTGGTATTCAATACTATTATCATTATTCCTCTTTAAAATTATGTTTTATGCATTCGTGGACATGAAGTTTCTTTTCTGATCCTTATGGCACTCATTTTAGTTCCAGATTCCAGTTTTAGGACTATAGGATTTGGTTGATTAAAAGTGTCTCCCAATGAATGAGAAATAATGTATTTATGCTTCTCATTCATCATTTAGGTGTCCCACAATGTATATTTCGAGTGGTATGCATTGTTATGACCATTCTTACTCTTTAAAATTATGTTTTATACATTTTGGGACATGAAGTTTCTTTTCTGATCTTTATATGACTCATTTTAGTTACAGATTCCACATTTTGGATTTGGTTGATTAACGGTGTCTCCCAATGAATGAGAAACAATGTATTTATGGTTCTCATTCCTTATTTAGGTTTCCCACAATGCATATTTCTAGTGGTAATCAATATTATTATCATTCTTCCTCTTTAAAATTATGTTTTATGCGGTTGTGGACATGAAGTTTCTTTTCTGATCCTTATGGCACTCATTTTAGTTTCAGATTCCACTTTTTGGTCAATTGGATTTGGTTGGTTAACGGTGTCTCCAAATGAATGAGAAACATTGTATTTATACTTCTCATTCCTATATTTGGTGTCCCACAACGCATATTTCTAGTGGTATTCATTGTTATGATCAGTTTTACTCTTTTAAATTCTGTTTTATGCATTTGTGGACATGAAGTTTCTTTTCTGATCTTCATAGTACTCATCTTAGTTCCAGATTCCACTTTTAGGTCTATAGGATTTGGTTGATTAAAAGTGTCCCCCAATGAATGAGAAACAATGTATTTATGATTCTCATTCATCATTTAGGTGCCCCACAATGTATATTTCTAGTGGTATTCATTGTTATGATCAGTTTTACTCTTTAAAATTATGTTTTATATATTTTGGGACATGATGTTTCTTTTCTGATCTTTATATGACTCATTTTAGTTCCAAATTCTATTTTTTGGATTTGGTTGATTAATGGTGTCTCCCAATGAATGAGAAACAATGTGTTTATGATTCTCATTCCTTATTTAGGTTTTCCACAATGCATATTTCTAGTTGTATTCAATGTTATGATCATTCTTCCTCTTTAAAATTATGTTTTATGCCTTTGTGGACATGAAGTTTCTTTTCTGATCCTTATGGCACCCATTTTAGTTCCAGATCCAATTTTAGGTCTATTGGATTTGGTTGATTAATAATGTCTCCCAATGAATGAGAAACAATGTATTTATTCTTCTCATTCGTCATTTTCGAGTCCCACAATGTATATTTCTAGTGGTATGCATTGTTATGACCACTCATACTCTTTAAAATTATGTTTTATGCATTTTGGGACATGATGTTTCTTTTCTGATCTTTATATAACTCATTTTAGTTTCAGATTCCACTTTTTGGAGTTGGTTGATTAACAGTGTCTCCTAATGAATGAGAAACAATGTATTTATGCTTCTCATTCCTATTTAGGTGTCCCACAATGCATATTTCTAGTGGTATACAATGTTTTGAATATTCTTACTCCATTCAATAATCTATTATGCATTTGGGGACTAGAAGTTAGATTTTTGATCTTCATTGGATTCATTTCAGTTCCTGATTCCTCTTTTTGGTATATTGGGTTTTGTTGATTAACGGTGTCTGTCAATGAGTAAGAAACAAGGTATTTATGCTTCTCATTCCTCATTTTGTTGTCCCACAATGCATATTTCTAGTGGTATTCATTGTTATGACCATTCTTACTCTTTAAAATTATGTTTTATGCATTTGGGGACATGAAGTTTCTTTTCTGATCTTTATAAAACTCATTTTTAGTTCCAGATTCCACTTTTTGGTCTATAGGATTTAGTTGATTAACGGTGTCTCCCAATAAATGAAAACCAATGTATTTTTGCTTTTCATTCCTCATTTAGGTGTCCGACAATGCATATTTGTAGTAGTATTCGTTGTTATGACCATTCTTACTCCTTATAATTATGCATTATGCATTTGTGGACAAGAAGTTACTTTTCTCATCTTCATTGGATTCATTTCAGTTCTTGATTCCTGTTTTTGGTATATTGTATTTATTTGATTAACGACGTCTCTCAATGAGTAAGAAACATAGTATTTATGCTTTTCATTCCTTATTTAGGTGTTCCACAATGCATATTTCTAGTGGTATTCAATGTTATGACCATTCTTACTCTTTAAAATTATGTTTTATCCATTTGGGGACATGAAGTTTCCTTTTTTTATTTTTATAGGACTCATTTTAGTTCCAGATTCCACTTTTTGGTCTATAGGATTTAGTTGATTAATGGTGTCTCACAATAAATGAAAACCAATGTATTTTTGCTTCTCATTCCACATTTAAGTGTCCCACAATGCATATTTCAAGTGGTATTCATTGTTATGACCATTCTTACTCCTTAAATTATGAATTATGCATTTGGGGATAAGAAGTTATTTTTCTAATCTTCATTGGACTCATTTCAGTTCCGAATTCCTCTTTTAGATATATTGCATTTTGTTGATTAACGGTGTCTCTTAATGAGTATGAAACAAGGTATTTATGCTTCTCATTCCTCATTTAGTTGTCTCACAATGCATATTTCTAATGGTATTCATTGTTATGACCATTCTTACTCTTTAAAATTATGTTTTATGCATTTGGGGACATGAAGTTTCTTTTCTGATCTTTATAGGACTCATTTTTGTTCCAGATTCCACTTTTTGGTCTATAGGATTTGGTTGATTAACGGTGTCTCCCATTCAATGAAAAACAATGTATTTACGTTTCTCATTCCTTATTTATGTGTCCCACAATGCATATTTCTAGTGGTATTCAATGTTATGACCATTAACACTCCTTAAAATTATGCATTATGCATTAAAGGACAAGAAGTTAGTTTTCTGATCTTCATTTGACTCATTTCACTTCCAGATTCCTCTTTTTGGTATATTGGATTTGGTTGATTAACGGTGTCTACCAATGAATGAGAAACAATGTATTTATACTTCTCATTCCTCATTTAGGAGTCCCACAATGCATATTTCTAGTGGTATTCATTGACATGACCATTCTTACTCTTCAAAGTTCTGTTTTATGCAATTAAGGACATGAAGTTTCTTTTCTGATATTCATAGGACTCATTTTAGTTCGAGATTCCACTTTTTTGTCTATTGGAATTGGTTATTTAACGGTGTCTCCCAATGAAGGAGAAACATTGTAATTATACTTCTCATTCCTAATTTTGGTGTCCCACAATGCATATTTCTAGTGGTATTCATTGTTATGATCATTTTTACTCTTTTGAATTCTGTTTTGAGCATTTGTGGACATGAAGTTTCTTTTCTGATCTTCATAGGATTCATTTTAGTTCCAGATTCCACTTTTAGGTCTATAGGATTTGGTTGATTAAAAGTCTCTGCCAATGAATGAGAAACAATGTATTTATGGTTCTCATTCATCATTTAGGTCTTTATTGTTATTATCATTCTTACTCTTTAAAATTATGCATTATGCTTTTGGGGACAAGAAGTTAGTTTTCTGATCTTCATTGCACTCATCACAGTTCCAGATTCCTCTTTTTGGTATATTGGATTTGGTTGAATAACGGTGTCTCCCAATGAATGAGAAAAAATGTATTTATGCTTCTCATTCCTTATTTAGGTTTCCCACAATGCATATTTCTAGTGGTATTCAATGTTATTATCATTCTTCCTCTTTAAAATTATGTTTTATGCATTTGTGGACATGAAGTTTCTTTTCTGATCTTTATGGCACTCATTTTAGCTCCAGATTTCACTTTTAGGTTTATTGAATTTGGTTGATTAACAGTGTCTCCCAATGAATGAGAAACAATGTACTTATGCTTCTCATTCATCATTAAGGAGTCCCACAAAGCATATTTCTAGTGGTATTCATTGTTATAACCATTCTTACTCTTTGAAATTTTGCTTTATGCATTTGGGGACATGAAGTTTCTTTTCTGATCTTCAACGGACTCATTTTATTTCCAGATTCCACTTTTTGGACTGTTGGATTTGGTTGATTAACGGTGTCTCCCAATGAATGAGAAACAATGTATTTATGGTTCTCATTCTTCATTTAGGTGTGCCACAATGCATATTTCTATTGGTATTCATTGTTATGACCATTCTTACTCCTTAAAATTATGCATTACGCATTTAAGGACAAGTAGTTAGTTTTCTGATTTTCATTGGACCCATTTCAGTTCCAGATTCCTCTTTTTGGCATATTGGATTTGGTTGATTAACAGTGTCTCCCAACGAATGAGAAACAATGTATTTATGCTTCTCATTCATCGTTTAGGTGTCCCACAATGTATATTTCTAGTGGTATGCATTGTTCTGATCATTCTTACTCTTTAAAATTATGTTTTAGGCATTTTGGGACATGAAGTTTCTTTTCTGATCTTTATATGACTCATTTATGTTCCAGATTCCAATTTTTGGATTTGGTTGATTAACGGTGTCTCCCAATGAATGAGAAACAATGTATTTATGCTTCTAATTCCTCATTTAGGTCTCCCACAATGCATATTTCTAGTGGTATTCATTGTTATGACCATTCTTACTCTTTAAAATTCTGTTTTATGCATTTGGGGTCATGAAGTTTCTATTCTCATATCCATAGGACTCATTTTAGTTCCAGATTCCACTTTTTGTTCTATTGGATTTAGTTGATTAGCGGTTTCTCCCAACGAATGAGAAATAATGTATTTGTGTTACTCATTCATCATTTTGGTCTCCCACATTGCATATTTCTAGTGGTATTCATTGTTATGATCATTCTTACTATTTAAAATTATGTTTTGTGCATTTGGGGACATGAAGTTTCTTTTCCGATCCTTATGGGACTCATTTTGGTTTCAGATTCACTTTTTGGTCTATTGGATTATGTTGTTTAATGATGTCTCCCAATGAATGAAAAACAATGTATTTGTACTTCTCATTCCTCATTTAGGTGTCCTACAATGCATATTTCTATTTGTATTTATTGTTATGACCATTCTTACTCGTTAAAATTATGCATTATGCATTTGAGGACAAGAAGTTAGTTTTTTCAATCTTTATTGAACTTATTTCAGTTCTAGATTCCTTTTTTGGTATATTGAATTTTGTTGATTAACAGTGTCTCTCAATGAGTAAGAAACAAGGTATTTATTCTTCTCTTTCCTCATTTTGGTGTTCCACTGCATAGTGGTATTCATTGTTATGAACATTCTTACGCTTTAAAATTCTGTTTTCTGCATTTAGGGACATGAAGTTCATTTTCTGCTCTTCATTGGACTCATTTCAGTTCTAGATTCCTCATTTTGGTATATATGATTTGGTAGATTAACGGTGTCTCCCAATGAATGACATACAATGTATTTATGCATCTCATTCCTCATTAGGTGTCCGACAATGCATATTTCTAGTGGTATTCATTGTTACGACCATTCTTACTCTTTAAAAATCTGTTTTGTACATTTGGGGACATGAAGTTTCTTTTCTGATCTTCATAGGACTCATTTTAGTTCCGGATTGCACTTTTAGGTCTATAGGATTTGGTTGATTAACGGTGATTCCCAATGAATGAGAAACAATGTATGTATGCTTCTTATTCGTCATTTAGGTGTCCCACAATGCATATTTCTAGTGGTATTCATTGTTATGAACATTCTTACTCTTTAAAATTATGTTTTATACCTTTGGGGACATGAAGCTTCTTTTCTGATCTTTATTGGACTCATTTTAGTTCCATATTCCACTTTTTGGATTTGGTTGATTAACGGTGTCTCCCAATGAATGAGAAACAATGTATGTATGCTTCTCATTCTTAATTTAGGTGTCCCACAATGCATATTTCTAGTGGTATTCATTGTTATGACCATTCTTACTCTTTAAAATTATGTTTTATGTTTTTATGGACATGAAGCTTCTTTTGTAATCCTTAAGGGACTCATTTAGGTTTCATATTCCACTTTTTGTTATATTTTATTTGGTTAATTAACGGTGTCTCCCAATAAATGAGAAACAATGTATTTAGATTTCTCATTCCTCATTTAGGTGTCCCACAACGCATATTTCTAGTGTTATTCATTGTTATGACCATTCTTACTCTTTAAAACTATGCATTATGCATTTAGGGACTAGAAATTAGTTTTCTGATCTTCATTAGACTGATTTATGTTCCAGATTCCTCTTTTTGGTATATTAGATTTGGTTGGTTAACGGTGTCTCCCAATGAATGAGAAACATTGTATTTATACTTCTTATTCCTAATTTTGGTGTCCCACAATGCATATTTCTAGTGGTATTCATTGTTATGATCATTTTTACTCTTTTAAATTCTGTTTTATGCATTTGTGGACATGAAGTTTCTTTTCTGATCTTCATAGTACTTATCTTAGTTCCAGATTCCACTTTTAGGTCTATAGGATTTGGTTGATTAAAAGTGTCCCCCAATGAATGAGAAACAATGTATTTATGCTTCTCATTCATCATTTATGTGTCCCACAATGTATATTTCTAGTGGTATGCATTGTTAGGACCATTCTTACTTTTTAAAATTATGTTTTATACATTTTGGGACATGAAGTTTCTTTTCTGATCTTTATATGACTCATTTTAGTTCGAGATTCCACTTTTTGGATTTGGTTGGTTAACAGTGTCTCCCAATGAATGAGAAACAATGTATTTATGGTTCTCATTCCTTATTAGGTTTCCCACAATGCATAATTCTAGTGGTATTCAATAGTATTATCATTCTTCCTCTTTAAAATTATGTTTTATGCATTTGTGGACATGAAGTTTATTTTCTGACCCTTATGGCACTAATTTTAGTTCCAGATTCCAGTTTTAGGTCAATAGGATTTGGTTGATTAAAAGTGTTTCCCAATGAATGAGAAATAATGTATTTATGCTTCTCATTCCTCATTTAGGTGTCCCACAATGCACATTTCTAGTGGTATTGATAGTTATAACCATTCTTACTCTTCAAAATTAAATTTTATGCATTTGGTGACTTGAAGTTTCCTTTCTGATCTTTATAGGACTCATTTTAGTTCCACATTCCACTTTTTGGATTTGGTTGATTAACCATGTCTCCCTATGAATGAGAAACAATGTATTTATGCGTCTCTTTCAACATTTAGGTATCCCACAATTCATATTTCTAGTGGTATACAATGTTATGCTCATTCTTACTCTTTAAAAATCTATTTTATTCATGTGGGGCCATGAGGTTCATTTTTTTATTTTCATTGAAATCATTTTAGTTACAGTTTCTTCTTTTTGGTATATTGGACTTGGTTGACTAACGGTGTCTTCCAATGAGTAAAAGACAATGTATTTATACTTCTAATTCCTCATTTAGGTGTCCAACAATGCATATTTCTAGTGGTATTCATTTTTATTTACTCCTTAAAATTATTCATTATGCATTTGTGGACAAGACGTTGGTTTTCTGATCTTCATTGGACACATTTAAGTTTCAGATTCCTTTTTTTGGTATATTGGATTTTGTTGATTACCTTAATGAGTAAGAAACAAGGTATTTATGCTTCTCTTTCCTCATTTAGGTGTCCCACAATGCATATTTCTAGTGGTATTCATTGTTATGATCATTCTTACTCTTTAAAATTCTGTTTTATGCATTTGGGGACATGAAGTTTCTTTTCTGTTCTTGATAGGACTCATTCTAGTTCCAGATTCCACTTTTAGGTCTATAGGATTTGGTGATTAACGGTGTCTCCCAATAATTGAGAAACAATGTATTTATGGTTCTCATTCATCATTTAGGTGTCCCACAATGCATATTTGTAGTGGTATTCATTGTTATGACCATTTTTACTCTTTAAAATTAAGGACTCATTTTAGTTCCAGTTTCGACTTTTGGTCTATAGAATTTGGTTGATTAACAGTGTCACCAAATAAAGGAAAATTAATCTATTTATAGGACTCATTCATCATTTAGGTGTCCCACAATGCATATTTCTAGTGGTATTCAATGTTATGATCATTCTTACTCGTTAAAATTTTGTTTTATGAATTTGGGGACATGAAGTTTCTTTCCTGATCCTTTTGGGACACATTTTAGTTTCAGATTCAACTTTTTGGTCTATTGAATTTGGTTAATTAACCGTGTCTCCCAATGAATGAGAAACAATTTATTTATGCTTCTCATTCCTCATTTAGGTGTCCCACAATACATATTTCTAGTAGTATTGATTTTTATGACATTTCTTACTCTTTAAAATTCTTTTTTATGCATTTGGGGACATGAAGTTTCTTTTCCGATCCATATGTGAGTCATTTTTTTCCAGATTCACTTTTTGGTCTATTGGATTTGGTTGTTTAATGATGTCTCCCAATGAATGAGAAACAATGTATTTATACTTCTCATTCCTCATTTAGGTGTCCTGCAATGCATATTTATAGTGGTATTCAATGTTCATTGGACTCATTTTAGTTCCAGATTCCACTTTTAGGTCTATAGGATTTGATTGATTAACGGTGACCGTCTCCCAATGAATGAGAAACAATGTATTTATACTTCTCATTCATCAGTTAGGTGTCCTACAATGCATATTTCTAGTGGTATTCAATGTCACGATCATTCTTACTCGTTAAAATTATGCATTATGCATTTGGGGACATGAAGTTTCTTTTCTGATCTTGATAGGACTCATTTTAGTTTCAGATTCCACTTTTTGGTCTATTGGATTTGGTTGATTAACGGTGTCTCCCAATGAATGAGGAACAATGTATTTATGCTTCTCATTCATCGTTTAGGAGGCCCACAATGCATATTTCAAGTGGTATTCATTGTTATTGTCATTTTTACTCTTTAAAATTTTGTTTTATGCATTTGGGAACATGAAGTTCATTTTATGATCTTCATTGAACTCATTTAGTTCCAGATTCCTCTTTTTGGTATATTGAATTGTTTGATTAACGGTGTCTCTCAATGACTAAGAAACAATGAAATTAAGCTTCTCATTCCTCATTTAGGTGTCCCACAATGCATATTTCTAGTGGTATTCATTGTTATGACCATTCTTACTATTTAAAATTCTGTTTTATGGATTTGGGGACATGCAATTAGTTTTCTGATCTTCATTGGAATCATTTCAGTTCCTGAATCCTATTTTTGGTATATTGAATTTTGTTGATTACGGTGTCTCTCAATGAGTAAGAAACAAGGTTTTTATGCTTCTCATTCGTTATTTAGGTGTCCCACACTGCATATTTCTAGTGGTATTCATTGTTATAACCATTCTTACTCTTTAAAATTATGCTTTATGCATTTGGGGACATGAAGTTTCTTTTCTGATCTTTATAGGACTCATTTTAGTTCCAGATTCGACTTTTTGGATTTGGTTGATTAACAGTGTCTCCCAATGAATGAGAAACAATGTATTTATGCTTCTCAATCATCATTTAGGTGTCTCACAATGCATTTTTCCAGTGGTATACATTGTTATGCTCATTCTTACTCTTTAAAATTCTATTTTATGCATTTGGGACAATGAAGTTCATTTTCTCATCTTCATTGAACTCATTTCAGTTCCAAATTCTTCTTTTTGGTATATCGGATTTGGTTGATTAATGGTGTCTGCCAATGAGTAAGAGTCAATGTATTTATACTTCTCATTCCTCATTTAGGTGTCCCACAATGCATAATTCAAGTGGTATTCCCACAATGCATAATTCAAGTGGTATTCATTGTTATGACCATTTTTACTCCTTAAAATTATGCATTATGCACTTGTGGACAAAAAGTTAGTTTTCTGATCTTCATTAGACTCATTTAAGTTCGAGATTCCTCTTTTTGGTATATTGGATTTTTTTGATAAATGGTGTCTCTTAATGAGTATGAAACAAGGTATTTATGCTTCTCATTCCTCACTTAGGTGTCCCACAATTCATATTTGTAGTGGTATTCATTGTTATGATCATTCTTACTCTTTAAAATCCTGTTTTATGCATTTGGGGACATGAAGTTTCTTTTCTGATCTTCATAGTACTCATTTTTGTTCCAGATTCCACTTTTAGGTCTATAGGATTTGGTTGATTAACGGTGTCTTACTATGAATGAGAAACAATGTATTTATGCTTCTCATTCATCGTTTAGATGTCCCAAAATTTATATTTCCTGTGGTATGCATTGTTATGACCATTCTTACTCTTTAAAATTTTGTTTTATGCATTTGGGAACATGAAGTTTCTTTTTTGATCTTTATATGATTCATTTTAGTTCCAGATTTCACTTTTTGGATTTGGTTGATCAACGGTGTCTCCCAATGAATGAGAAACAATGTATTTATGCTTCTCATTCATCGTTTAGGAGGCCCACAATGCATATTTCTAGTGGTATTCATTGTTATGACCATTCTTACTCCTTAAAATTGTGCATTATGCATTTGGGGACAAGACGTTAGCTTTCTGATCTTCATTGGACTCATTTCAGTTCCAGATTCCTCTTTTTGGTATATTGGATTTTGTTGACTAACGGTGTCTCTCAATGAGTAAAAAACAAGGTATTTATGCTTCTCATTCCTCATTTAGTTGTCCCACAGTGCATATTTCTAGTGGCATTCATTGTTATGATAATTGTTACCCTTTTAACTTATGTTTTATGCATTTGGGGACATGAACTTTCTTTTCTGATCTTTATAGGAATCATTTTAGTTCAAGATTCCTATAGTTTTTGGCCTATATGATTTTGTTGATTAACAGTGTCTCTCAATAAATGAAAAACTATCTATTTATGCTTCTCATTCCTCATTTAGGTGTCCCACAATTCATATTTCTAGGGGTATTCATTGTTATGACCATTCTTACTCCATAAAATTGTGCATTATGCATTTGGGGACAAGAAGTTAGTTTTCTAATCTTCACTGGACTCATTTCAGTTCCAGATTCTTCTTTTTGGTATATTGGATTTTGTTGATTAACGGTGTCTCTCAATGAGTAAGAAAGAAGGTATTTATGCTTCTCATTCCTCATTTAGTTGTCCCACAGTGCATATTTCTAGTGTTATTAATTGTTATGACCATTCTTACTCCTTAAAATTATGCATTATGCATTTGGAGACAAGAAGTTAGTATAAAGCCCCAACCGCCCCTACCAGTGAGCCGCCATGTCCTCTCACTAGGCCCATGGGCCGGCCCACCCCTGTCCGACGGTCGGTGAGTTAACCGGGAGGTTTGAAAGTCATAATATACTGACCCTGCAATCACCACATGACCATTCCTCGTGTTTTGTCCTCACTCACATGGTACCGCGAATGACTTCCCGGTAGGTCACCTATCCTTTGACTACTCCAGCTCAAGCACGCTTAACCCTGGAGTTTTCTCTGGATGTGCAACCGAAAAGGTAAGTGCACTTTGGTGACATAGGTAGCCTAATCAATTTTTTTAACCTCTCCACATATACCAGAAATTGGGATGTTACAATTCACCCCCACTCACAGAGTGCAACGTCCCCGTTGCACACCACGACAGGTCCTAAGACGCCTCCCAGGTCAGAACTGGGACGGCTAACCAGCTCTGATACCACTTATAACGCCCCAACCGCCCCTACCAGTGAGCCGCCATGTCCTCTCACTAGGCCCATGGGCCGGCCCACCCCTGTCCGACGGTCGGTGAGTTAACCGGGAGGTTTGAAAGTCATGATATACTGACCCTGCAATCACCACATGACCATTCCCCGTGTTTTGTCCTCACTCACATGGTACCGCGAATGACTTCTCGGTAGGTCACCCATCCTTTGACTACTCCAGCTCAAGCACGCTTAACCCTGGAGTTTTCTCTGGATGTGCAACCGAAAAGGTAAGTGCACTTTGGTGACATAGGTAGCCAAATCAATTCTTTTAACCTCTCCACATATACCAGAAATCGGGATGTTACAATAACATTGAATACCACTAGAAATATGCATAGTGGGACACTTAAATGAGGATTGAGAAGCATAAATACATTGGTCTTTATTTATTTGGAGACACTGTTAATCAACTTAATCCTATAGACCAAAAAGTGGAATCTGGAACTAAAATGAGTCCTATAAAGATCAGAAAAGAAACTTCATGTCCCCAAATGCGTAACACATAATTTAAAACAGTAAGAATGGTCATAACAATGAATACCACTAGAAATATGCACTGTGGGACAACTAAATGAGGAATGAGAATCATAAATACCTTGTTTCTTACTCATTTAGAGACACTGTTCATCAACAAAATCCAATATACCAAAAAGAGGAATCTGGAACTGAAATGAGTCCAATGAATAACAAAAAACTAACTTCTTGTCCCCAAATGCATAATTCATAATTTTAAGGACTAAGAATGGTTATAACAACAAATACCACTAGAAATATGCATTGTGGGACACCTAAATAAAGATTGAGAAGCATAAATACATTGGTCTTTATTTATTTGGAGACACAGTATTTGGTATTTATCCTAACAATGAATACCATTAGAATTATGCATAATGCATAACAGTATTTTAAAGAGTAAGAATGGTCATAACAATGAATACCACTAGAAATATGTACTGTGGGAGAACTAAATTAGGAATGAGAAGCATAAATACCTTGTTTCTTACTCATTGACACTGTTAATCCACAAAATCCGATATACCAAAAAGAGGAATCTGGAACTGAAATTAGTCCAATGAAGATCAGAAAACTAACTTCTTGTCCCCAAATACATAATTCACAATTTTAAGGAGTAAGAATGATCATAACAATTAATAACACTAGAAATATGCACTGTGGGACACGTAAATGAGGAATGAGAAGCATAAGTACCTTGTTTCTTACTCATTGAGAGACACCGTTAAACAACAAAATCCAATATACCAAAAAGAGGAATCTGGAACTGAAATGAGTCCAACTTCTTGTCCCCTAATGCATAATGCACAATTTGAAGGAGTAAGAATTGTTATAACAATGAATACCACTAGAAATATGGATTGTGGGACACTGAAATGAGGAATGAGAAGCATAAATACATTGTTTTTAATTTATTGAGAGACACCGTTAATCAACAAATTCCTATAGGCCAAAAACTGGAATCTGGAACTAAAATAATTCCTTAAAAGATCAGAAAAGAAACTTCATTTCCCCAAATGCATAAAACATAATTTTAAAGAGTAATAATTGTCATAACAATGAATACCACTAGAAATATGCATAATGCATAATGCATAATTTAAAAGAGTAAGAATGGTCAAAACAATGAATGACACTAGAAATATGCACTGTGGGATACGTAAATGAGGAATGAGAAGCATAAATACCTTGTTTCTTACTCATTGAGAGACACCGTTAATCAACAAAATCTGATATACCAAAAAGAGGAATCTGGAACTGAAATCAGTCTAATGAAGATCAGAAAACTAACTTCTTGTCCCCAAATGCATAATTCACAATTTTAAGGAGTAAGAATGGTTATAACAATTAGTAACACTAGAAATATGCACTGTGGGACACGTAAATGAGGAATGAGAAGCATAAATACCTTGTTTCTTACTCATTGAGAGACACCGTTAATCAACAAAATCCAATATACTAAAAAGAGGAATCTGGAAATGAAATGAGTCCAATGAAGATCAGAAAACTAACTTCTTGTCCCCTAATGCATAATGCACAATTTTAAGGAGTAAGAATAGTTATAACAATGAATACCACTAGAAATATGGATTGTGGGACATCGAAATGAGGAATGAGAAGCATAAATACATTGTTTTTCATTTATTGAGAGAAAGTTATTCAACAAAATCCTATAGGCCAAAAACAGCAATCTGGAACTAAAATGATTCCTATAAATATCAGAAAAGAAACTTCTTGTCCCAAAATGCATAGAACATAATTTCAAAGAGTAAGAATGGTCATAACAATTAATAAAGTAGAAATATGCACTGTGGGACAAGTAAATGAGGAATGAGAAGCATAAATATCTTGTTTCTTACTCATTGAGAGACACCGTTAATCAACAAAATCCAATATACCAAAAGAGGAATCTGAACTGAAATGAGTCCAATGAAGATCAGAAAACTAACTTCTTGTCCCCAAATGCATAATGCACAATTTTAAGGAGTAAGAATGGTCATAACAATGAATACCACAAGAAATATGGATTGTGGGACACCTAAATGAGGAATGAGAAGCATAAATACATTGTTTTCCATTTATTGAAAGACAACGTTATTCAACAAAATCCTATAGGCCAAAATCTGCGATCTGGAACTAAGATGATTCCTATAAAGATCAGAAAAGAAACTTCTTGTCCCCAAATACATAGAACATAATTTAAAAGAGTAAGAATGGCCATAACAATGAATACCACTAGAAATATGCACTGTGGGACAACTAAATGAGGAATGAGAAGCATATATACCTAGTTTTTTTACTCACTGAGAGACACCGTTAATCAACGAAATCCAATATACCCTAAAGAGGAATCTGGAACAAAAATGAGTCCAATGAAGATCAGAAAATTAACTTCTTGTCCCATAATGCATAACTCATAATTTTAAGGAGTAAGAATGGTTATAACAATGAATACTGCTAGAAATATGCATTGTGGGACACCTAAATGATGGATGAGAAGCATAAATACATTGGTCTTTATTTATTGGGGGACACCGTTAATCAACGAAATCCTATAGACCAAAAAGAGGAATCTGGAACTAAAATGAGTCCTATAAAGATCAGCAAAGAAACTTCATGTCCCCAAATGCATAAAAAAGAATTTGAAAGAGTAAGAATTGTCATAACAATGAATACCACTAGAAATATGCATAATGCATAATTCATAATTTAAAAGAGTAAGAATGGTCATAACAATGAATACCACTAGAAATATGCACTGTGGGCCAACTAAATTACGAATGAGAAACATAAATACCTTGTTTCTTACTCATTGAGAGGCAACGTTAATCAACAAAATCCGATATACCAAAAAGAGGAATCTGGAACTGAAATTAGTCCAATGAAGATCAAAAAACAAACTTCTTGTCCCCAAATGCATAATTCACAATTTTAAGGAGTAAGAATGGTTATAACAATTAATAACACTAGAAATATGCACTTTGGGACACGTAAATGAGGAATGAGAAGCATAAATACCTTGTTTCTTACTCATTGAGAGACACCGTTAATCAACAAAATCCAATATACCAAAAAGAGGAATCTGAACTGAAAGGAGTCCTATGAAGATCAGAAAACTAACTTCTTGTCCCCAAATGCATAATGCACAATTTTAAGGAGTAAGAATGGTCATAACAGTGAATACCTCAAGAAATATGGATTGTGGGACACCTAAATGAGGAATGAGAAGCATAAATACATTGTTTTCCATTTACTGAAAGACAACGTTATTCAACAAAATCCTATAGGCCAAAATCTGCGATCTGGAACTAAGATGATTCCTATAAAGATCAGAAAAGAAACTTCTTGTCCCCAAATACATAGAACATAATTTAAAAGAGTAAGAATAGCCATAACAATGAATACCACTAGAAATATGCACTGTGGGACAACTAAATGAGGAATGAGAAGCATATATACCTTGTTTTTTTACTCACTGAGAGACACCGTTAATCAACGAAATCCAATATACCCTAAAGAGGAATCTGGAACTGAAATTAGTCCAATGAAGATCAGAAAACAAACTTCTTGTCCCCAAATGCATAATTCACAATTTTAAGGAGTAAGAATGGTTATAACAATTAATAACACTAGAAATATGCACTGTGGGACATGTAAATGAGGAATGAGAAGCATAAATACCTTGTTTCTTACTCATTGAGAGACACCGTTAATCAACAAAATCCAATATACCAAAAAGAGGAATCTGAACTGAAAGGAGTCCAATGAAGATCAGAAAACTAACTTCTTGAACCCAAATGCATAATGCACAATTTTAAGGAGTAAGAATGGTCATAACAATGAATACCACAAGAAATATGGATTGTGGGACACCTAAATGAGGAATGAGAAGCATAAATACATTGTTTTCCATTTATTGAAAGACAACGTTATTCAACAAAATCCTATAGGCCAAAATCTGCGATATGGAACTAAGATGATTCCTATAAAGATCAGAAAAGAAACTTCTTGTCCCCAAATACATAGAACATAATTTAAAAGAGTAAGAATTGCTATAACAATGAATACCACTAGAAATATGCACTGTGGGACAACTAAATGAGGAATGAGAAGCATATATACCTTGTTTTTTTACTCACTGAGAGACACCGTTAATCAACGAAATCCAATATACCCTAAAGAGGAATCTGGAACAAAAATGAGTCCAATGAAGATCAGAAAACTAACTTCTTGTCCCCTAATGCATAACTCATAATTTTAAGGAGTAAGAATGGTTATAACAATGAATACTGCTAGAAATATGCATTGTGGGACACCTAAATGATGGATGAGAAGGATAAATACATTGGTCTTTATTTATTGGGGGACACCGTTAATCAACGAAATCCTATAGACCAAAAAGAGGAATCTGGAACTAAAATGAGTCCTATAAAGATCAGCAAAGAAACTTCATGTCCCCAAATGCATAAAAAAGAATTTGAAAGAGTAAGAATTGTCATAACAATGAATACCACTAGAAATATGCATAATGCATAATTCATAATTTAAAAGAGTAAGATTGGTCATAACAATGAATACCACTAGAAATATGCACTGTAGGCCAACTAAATTACGAATGAGAAGCATAAATACCTTGTTTCTTACTCATTGAGAGGCAACGTTAATCAACAAAATCCGATATACCAAAAAGAGGAATCTGGAACTGAAATTAGTCCAATGAAGATCAAAAAACAAACTTCTTGTCCCCAAATGCATAATTCACAATTTTAAGGAGTAAGAATGGTTATAACAATTAATAACACTAGAAATATGCACTTTGGGACACGTAAATGAGGAATGAGAAGCATAAATACCTTGTTTCTTACTCATTGAGAGACACCGTTAATCAACAAAATCCAATATACCAAAAAGAGGAATCTGAACTGAAAGGAGTCCTATGAAGATCAGAAAACTAACTTCTTGTCCCAAATGCATAATGCACAATTTTAAGGAGTAAGAATGGTCATAACAGTGAATACCTCAAGAAATATGGATTGTGGGACACCTAAATGAGGAATGAGAAGCATAAATACATTGTTTTCCATTTATTGAAAGACAACGTTATTCAACAAAATCCTATAGGCCAAAATCTGCGATCTGGAACTAAGATGATTCCTATAAAGATCAGAAAAGAAACTTCTTGTCCCCAAATACATAGAACATAATTTAAAAGAGTAAGAATAGCCATAACAATGAATACCACTAGAAATATGCACTGTGGGACAACTAAATGAGGAATGAGAAGCATATATACCTTGTTTTTTTCCTCACTGAGAGACACCGTTAATCAACGAAATCCAATATACCCTAAAGAGGAATCTGGAACTGAAATTAGTCCAATGAAGATCAGAAAACAAACTTCTTGTCCCCAAATGCATAATTCACAATTTTAAGGAGTAAGAATGGTTATAACAATTAATAACACTAGAAATATGCACTGTGGGACATGTAAATGAGGAATGAGAAGCATAAATACCTTGTTTCTTACTCATTGAGAGACACCGTTAATCAACAAAATCCAATATACCAAAAAGAGGAATCTGAACTGAAAGGAGTCCAATGAAGATCAGAAAACTAACTTCTTGAACCCAAATGCATAATGCACAATTTTAAGGAGTAAGAATGGTCATAACAATGAATACCACAAGAAATATGGATTGTGGGACACCTAAATGAGGAATGAGAAGCATAAATACATTGTTTTCCATTTATTGAAAGACAACGTTATTCAACAAAATCCTATAGGCCAAAATCTGCGATATGGAACTAAGATGATTCCTATAAAGATCAGAAAAGAAACTTCTTGTCCCCAAATACATAGAACATAATTTAAAAGAGTAAGAATTGCTATAACAATGAATACCACTAGAAATATGCACTGTGGGACAACTAAATGAGGAATGAGAAGCATATATACCTTGTTTTTTTACTCACTGAGAGACACCGTTAATCAACGAAATCCAATATACCCTAAAGAGGAATCTGGAACAAAAATGAGTCCAATGAAGATCAGAAAACTAACTTCTTGTCCCCTAATGCATAACTCATAATTTTAAGGAGTAAGAATGGTTATAACAATGAATACTGCTAGAAATATGCATTGTGGGACACCTAAATGATGGATGAGAAGGATAAATACATTGGTCTTTATTTATTGGGGGACACCGTTAATCAACGAAATCCTATAGACCAAAAAGAGGAATCTGGAACTAAAATGAGTCCTATAAAGATCAGCAAAGAAACTTCATGTCCCCAAATGCATAAAAAAGAATTTGAAAGAGTAAGAATTGTCATAACAATGAATACCACTAGAAATATGCATAATGCATAATTCATAATTTAAAAGAGTAAGATTGGTCATAACAATGAATACCACTAGAAATATGCACTGTGGGCCAACTAAATTACGAATGAGAAGCATAAATACCTTGTTTCTTACTCATTGAGAGGCAACGTTAATTAACAAAATCCGATATACCAAAAAGAGGAATCTGGAACTGAAATTAGTCCAATGAAGATCAAAAAACAAACTTCTTGTCCCCAAATGCATAATTCACAATTTTAAGGAGTAAGAATGGTTATAACAATTAATAACACTAGAAATATGCACTTTGGGACACGTAAATGAGGAATGAGAAGCATAAATACCTTGTTTCTTACTCATTGAGAGACACCGTTAATCAACAAAATCCAATATACCAAAAAGAGGAATCTGAACTGAAAGGAGTCCTATGAAGATCAGAAAACTAACTTCTTGTCCCCAAATGCATAATGCACAATTTTAAGGAGTAAGAATGGTCATAACAGTGAATACCTCAAGAAATATGGATTGTGGGACACCTAAATGAGGAATGAGAAGCATAAATACATTGTTTTCCATTTATTGAAAGACAACGTTATTCAACAAAATCCTATAGGCCAAAATCTGCGATCTGGAACTAAGATGATTCCTATAAAGATCAGAAAAGAAAACTTCTTGTCCCCAAATACATAGAACATAATTTAAAAGAGTAAGAATAGCCATAACAATGAATACCACTAGAAATATGCACTGTGGGACAACTAAATGAGGAATGAGAAGCATATATACCTTGTTTTTTTCCTCACTGAGAGACACCGTTAATCAACGAAATCCAATATACCCTAAAGAGGAATCTGGAACTGAAATTAGTCCAATGAAGATCAGAAAACAAACTTCTTGTCCCCAAATGCATAATTCACAATTTTAAGGAGTAAGAATGGTTATAACAATTAATAACACTAGAAATATGCACTGTGGGACATGTAAATGAGGAATGAGAAGCATAAATACCTTGTTTCTTACTCATTGAGAGACACCGTTAATCAACAAAATCCAATATACCAAAAAGAGGAATCTGAACTGAAAGGAGTCCAATGAAGATCAGAAAACTAACTTCTTGAACCCAAATGCATAATGCACAATTTTAAGGAGTAAGAATGGTCATAACAATGAATACCACAAGAAATATGGATTGTGGGACACCTAAATGAGGAATGAGAAGCATAAATACATTGTTTTCCATTTATTGAAAGACAACGTTATTCAACAAAATCCTATAGGCCAAAATCTGCAATATGGAACTAAGATGATTCCTATAAAGATCAGAAAAGAAACTTCTTGTCCCCAAATACATAGAACATAATTTAAAAGAGTAAGAATTGTCATAACAATGAATACCACTAGAAATATGCACTGTGGGACAACTAAATGAGGAATGAGAAGCATATATACCTTGTTTTTTTACTCACTGAGAGACACCGTTAATCAACGAAATCCAATATACCCTAAAGAGGAATCTGGAACAAAAATGAGTCCAATGAAGATCAGAAAACTAACTTCTTGTCCCTAATGCATAACTCATAATTTTAAGGAGTAAGAATGGTTATAACAATGAATACTGCTAGAAATATGCATTGTGGGACACCTAAATGATGGATGAGAAGGATAAATACATTGGTCTTTATTTATTGGGGAACACCGTTAATCAACGAAATCCTATAGACCAAAAAGAGGAATCTGGAACTAAAATGAGTCCTATAAAGATCAGCAAAGAAACTTCATGTCCCCAAATGCATAAAAAAGAATTTGAAAGAGTAAGAATTGTCATAACAATGAATACCACTAGAAATATGCATAATGCATAATTCATAATTTAAAAGAGTAAGAATGGTCATAACAATGAATACCACTAGAAATATGCACTGTGGGCCAACTAAATTACGAATGAGAAGCATAAATACCTTGTTTCTTACTCATTGAGAGGCAACGTTAATCAACAAAATCCGATATACCAAAAAGAGGAATCTGGAACTGAAATTAGTCCAATGAAGATCAGAAAACAAACTTCTTGTCCCCAAATGCATAATTCACAATTTTAAGGAGTAAGAATGGTTATAACAATTAATAACACTAGAAATATGCACTGTGGGACATGTAAATTAGGAATGAGAAGCATAAATACCTTGTTTCTTACTCATTGAGAGACACCGTTAATCAACAAAATCCAATATACCAAAAGAGGAATCTGAACTGGAAGGAGTCCAATGAAGATCAGAAAACTAACTTCTTGTTCCCAAATGCATAATGCACAATTTTAAGGAGTAAGAATGGTCATAACAATGAATACCACAAGAAATATGGATTGTGGGACACCTAAATGAGGAATGAGAAGCATAAATACATTGTTTTCCATTTATTGAAAGACAACATTATTCAACAAAATCCTATAGGCCAAAATCTGCGATCTGGAACTAAGATGATTCCTATAAAGATCAGAAAAGAAACTTCTTGTCCCCAAATACATAGAACATAATTTAAAAGAGTAAGAATGGCCATAACAATGAATACCACTAGAAATATGCACTGTGGGACAACTAAATGAGGAATGAGAAGCATAAATACATTGTTTTCCATTTATTGAAAGACAACGTTATTCAACAAAATCCTATAGGCCAAAATCTGCGATATGGAACTAAGATGATTCCTATAAAGATCAGAAAAGAAACTTCTTGTCCCCAAATACATAGAACATAATTTAAAAGAGTAAGAATGGTCATAACAATGAATACCACTAGAAATATGCACTGTGGGCCAACTAAATTACGAATGAGAAGCATAAATACCTTGTTTCTTACTCATTGAGAGGCAACGTTAATCAACAAAATCCGATATACCAAAAGAGGAATCTGGAAGTGAAATTAGTCCAATGAAGATTAGAAAACAAACTTCTTGTCCCAACTGCATAATTCACAATTTTAAGGAGTAAGAATGGTTATAACAATTAATAACACTAGAAATATGCACTGTGGGACACGTAAATGAGGAATGAGAAGCATAAATTCCTTGTTTCTTACACATTGAGAGACACCTTTAATCAACAAAATCCAGTATACCAAAAAGAGGAATGTGGAACTGAAATGAGTCCAATGAAGATCAGAAAACTAACTTCTTGTCCCCAAATGCATAATGCACAATTTTAAGGAGTAAGAATGGTCATAACAATGAATACCACAAGAAATATGGATTGTGGGACACCTAAATGAGGAATGAGAAGCATAAATACATTGTTTTCCATTTATTGAAAGACAACGTTATTCAACAAAATCCTATAGGCCAAAATCTGCGATCTGGAACTAAGATGATTCCTATAAAGATCAGAAAAGAAACTTCTTGTCCCAAAATGCATAGAACATAATTTCAAAGAGTAAGAATGGTCATAACAATTAATAAACTAGAAATATGCACTGTGGGACAAGTAAATGAGGAATGAGAAGCATAAATACCTTGTTTCTTACTCATTGAGAGGCAACGTTAATCAACAAAATCCGATATACCAAAAAGAGGAATCTGGAACTGAAATTAGTCCAATGAAGATCAGAAAACAAACTTCTTGTCCCCAAATGCATAATTCACAATTTTAAGGAGTAAGAATGGTTATAACAATTAATAACACTAGAAATATGCACTGTGGGACATGTAAATTAGGAATGAGAAGCATAAATACCTTGTTTCTTACTCATTGAGAGACACCGTTAATCAACAAAATCCAATATACCAAAAAGAGGAATCTGAACTGGAAGGAGTCCAATGAAGATCAGAAAACTAACTTCTTGTTCCCAAATGCATAATGCACAATTTTAAGGAGTAAGAATGGTCATAACAATGAATACCACAAGAAATATGGATTGTGGGACACCTAAATGAGGAATGAGAAGCATAAATACATTGTTTTCCATTTATTGAAAGACAACATTATTCAACAAAATCCTATAGGCCAAAATCTGCGATCTGGAACTAAGATGATTCCTATAAAGATCAGAAAAGAAACTTCTTGTCCCCAAATACATAGAACATAATTTAAAAGAGTAAGAATGGCCATAACAATGAATACCACTAGAAATATGCACTGTGGGACAACTAAATGAGGAATGAGAAGCATAAATACATTGTTTTCCATTTATTGAAAGACAACGTTATTCAACAAAATCCTATAGGCCAAAATCTGCGATATGGAACTAAGATGATTCCTATAAAGATCAGAAAAGAAACTTCTTGTCCCCAAATACATAGAACATAATTTAAAAGAGTAAGAATGGTCATAACAATGAATACCACTAGAAATATGCACTGTGGGCCAACTAAATTACGAATGAGAAGCATAAATACCTTGTTTCTTACTCATTGAGAGGCAACGTTAATCAACAAAATCCGATATACCAAAAAGAGGAATCTGGAAGTGAAATTAGTCCAATGAAGATTAGAAAACAAACTTCTTGTCCCCAACTGCATAATTCACAATTTTAAGGAGTAAGAATGGTTATAACAATTAATAACACTAGAAATATGCACTGTGGGACATGTAAATGAGGAATGAGAAGCATAAATACCTTGTTTCTTACTCATTGAGAGACACCGTTAATCAACAAAATCCAATATACCAAAAAGAGGAATCTGAACTGAAAGGAGTCCAATGAAGATCAGAAAACTAACTTCTTGAACCCAAATGCATAATGCACAATTTTAAGGAGTAAGAATGGTCATAACAATGAATACCACAAGAAATATGGATTGTGGGACACCTAAATGAGGAATGAGAAGCATAAATACATTGTTTTCCATTTATTGAAAGACAACGTTATTCAACAAAATCCTATAGGCCAAAATCTGCAATATGGAACTAAGATGATTCCTATAAAGATCAGAAAAGAAACTTCTTGTCCCCAAATACATAGAACATAATTTAAAAGAGTAAGAATTGTCATAACAATGAATACCACTAGAAATATGCACTGTGGGACAACTAAATGAGGAATGAGAAGCATATATACCTTGTTTTTTTACTCACTGAGAGACACCGTTAATCAACGAAATCCAATATACCCTAAAGAGGAATCTGGAACAAAAATGAGTCCAATGAAGATCAGAAAACTAACTTCTTGTCCCCTAATGCATAACTCATAATTTTAAGGAGTAAGAATGGTTATAACAATGAATACTGCTAGAAATATGCATTGTGGGACACCTAAATGATGGATGAGAAGGATAAATACATTGGTCTTTATTTATTGGGGAACACCGTTAATCAACGAAATCCTATAGACCAAAAAGAGGAATCTGGAACTAAAATGAGTCCTATAAAGATCAGCAAAGAAACTTCATGTCCCCAAATGCATAAAAAAGAATTTGAAAGAGTAAGAATTGTCATAACAATGAATACCACTAGAAATATGCATAATGCATAATTCATAATTTAAAAGAGTAAGAATGGTCATAACAATGAATACCACTAGAAATATGCACTGTGGGCCAACTAAATTACGAATGAGAAGCATAAATACCTTGTTTCTTACTCATTGAGAGGCAACGTTAATCAACAAAATCCGATATACCAAAAAGAGGAATCTGGAAGTGAAATTAGTCCAATGAAGATTAGAAAACAAACTTCTTGTCCCCAACTGCATTATTCACAATTTTAAGGAGTAAGAATGGTTATAACAATTAATAACACTAGAAATATGCACTGTGGGACACGTAAATGAGGAATGAGAAGCATAAATACCTTGTTTCTTACTCATTGAGAGACACCGTTAATCAACAAAATCCAATATACCAAAAAGAGGAATCTGAACTGAAAGGAGTCCAATGAAGATCAGAAAACTAACTTCTTGTCCCCAAATGCATAATGCACAATTTTAAGGAGTAAGAATGGTCATAACAATGAATACCACAAGAAATATGGATTGTGGGACACCTAAATGAGGAATGAGAAGCATAAATACATTGTTTTCCATTTATTGAAAGACAACGTTATTCAACAAAATCCTATAGGCCAAAATCTGCGATCTGGAACTAAGATGATTCCTATAAAGATCAGAAAAGAAACTTCTTGTCCCCAAATACATAGAACATAATTTAAAAGAGTAAGAATGGCCATAACAATGAATACCACTAGAAATATGCACTGTGGGACAACTAAATGAGGAATGAGAAGCATATATACCTTGTTTTTTTACTCACTGAGAGACACCGTTAATCAACGAAATCCAATATACCCTAAAGAGGAATCTAGAACAAAAATGAGTCCAATGAAGATCAGAAAACTAACTTCTTGTCCCCTAATGCATAACTCATAATTTTAAGGAGTAAGAATGGTTATAACAATGAATACTGCTAGAAATATGCATTGTGGGACACCTAAATAATGGATGAGAAGCATAAATACATTGGTCTTATTTATTGGGGGACACCGTTAATCAACGAAATCCTATAGACCAAAAAGAGGAATATGGAAATAAAATGAGTCCTATAAAGATCAGCAAAGAAACTTCATGTCCCCAAATGCGTAAAAAATAATTTGAAAGAGTAAGAATTGTCATAACAATGAATACCACTAGAAATATGCATAATGCATAATTCATAATTTAAAAGAGTAAGAATGGTCATAACAATGAATACCACTAGAAATATGCACTGTGGGCCAACTAAATTACGAATGAGAAGCATAAATACCTTGTTTCTTACTCATTGAGAGGCAACGTTAATCAACAAAATCCGATATACCAAAAAGAGGAATCTGGAACTGAAATTAGTCCAATGAAGATCAGAAAACAAACTTCTTGTCCCCAAATGCATAATTCACAATTTTAAGGAGTAAGAATGGTTATAACAATTAATAACACTAGAAATATGCACTGTGGGACATGTAAATTAGGAATGAGAAGCATAAATACCTTGTTTCTTACTCATTGAGAGACACCGTTAATCAACAAAATCCAATATACCAAAAAGAGGAATCTGAACTGGAAGGAGTCCAATGAAGATCAGAAAACTAACTTCTTGTTCCCAAATGCATAATGCACAATTTTAAGGAGTAAGAATGGTCATAACAATGAATACCACAAGAAATATGGATTGTGGGACACCTAAATGAGGAATGAGAAGCATAAATACATTGTTTTCCATTTATTGAAAGACAACATTATTCAACAAAATCCTATAGGCCAAAATCTGCGATCTGGAACTAAGATGATTCCTATAAAGATCAGAAAAGAAACTTCTTGTCCCCAAATACATAGAACATAATTTAAAAGAGTAAGAATGGCCATAACAATGAATACCACTAGAAATATGCACTGTGGGACAACTAAATGAGGAATGAGAAGCATAAATACATTGTTTTCCATTTATTGAAAGACAACGTTATTCAACAAAATCCTATAGGCCAAAATCTGCGATATGGAACTAAGATGATTCCTATAAAGATCAGAAAAGAAACTTCTTGTCCCCAAATACATAGAACATAATTTAAAAGAGTAAGAATGGTCATAACAATGAATACCACTAGAAATATGCACTGTGGGCCAACTAAATTACGAATGAGAAGCATAAATACCTTGTTTCTTACTCATTGAGAGGCAACGTTAATCAACAAAATCCGATATACCAAAAAGAGGAATCTGGAAGTGAAATTAGTCCAATGAAGATTAGAAAACAAACTTCTTGTCCCCAACTGCATAATTCACAATTTTAAGGAGTAAGAATGGTTATAACAATTAATAACACTAGAAATATGCACTGTGGGACACGTAAATGAGGAATGAGAAGCATAAATTCCTTGTTTCTTACACATTGAGAGACACCTTTAATCAACAAAATCCAGTATACCAAAAAGAGGAATGTGGAACTGAAATGAGTCCAATGAAGATCAGAAAACTAACTTCTTGTCCCCAAATGCATAATGCACAATTTTAAGGAGTAAGAATGGTCATAACAATGAATACCACAAGAAATATGGATTGTGGGACACCTAAATGAGGAATGAGAAGCATAAATACATTGTTTTCCATTTATTGAAAGACAACGTTATTCAACAAAATCCTATAGGCCAAAATCTGCGATCTGGAACTAAGATGATTCCTATAAAGATCAGAAAAGAAACTTCTTGTCCCAAAATGCATAGAACATAATTTCAAAGAGTAAGAATGGTCATAACAATTAATAAACTAGAAATATGCACTGTGGGACAAGTAAATGAGGAATGAGAAGCATAAATACCTTGTTTCTTACTCATTGAGAGACACCGTTAATCAACAAAATCCAATATACCAAAAAGAGGAATCTGAACTGAAAGGAGTCCAATGAAGATCAGAAAACTAACTTCTTGTTCCCAAATGCATAATGCACAATTTTAAGGAGTAAGAATGGTCATAACAATGAATACCACAAGAAATATGGATTGTGGGACACCTAAATGAGGAATGAGAAGCATAAATACATTGTTTTCCATTTATTGAAAGACAACGTTATTCAACGAAATCCTATAGGCCAAAATCTGCGATCTGGAACAAAAATGATTCCAATAAAGATCAGAAAAGAAACTTCTTGTCCCCAAATACATAGAACATAATTTAAAAGAGTAAGAATTGCTATAACAATGAATACCACTAGAAATATGCACTGTGGGACAACTAAATGAGGAATGGGAAGCATATATACCTTGTTTTTTTACTCACTGAGAGACACCGTTAATCAACGAAATCCAATATACCCTAAAGAGGAATCTGCAACAAAAATGAGTCCAATGAAGATCAGAAAACTAACTTCTTGTCCCCTAATGCATAACTCATAATTTTAAGGAGTAAGAATGGTTATAACAATGAATACTGCTAGAAATATGCATTGTGGGACACCTAAATGATGGATGAGAAGCATAAATACGTTGGTCTTTATTTATTGGGGGACACCGTTAATCAACGAAATCCTATAGACCAAAAAGAAGAATCTGGAACTAAAATGAGTACTATAAAGATCAGCAAAGAAACTTCATGTCCCCAAATGCATAAAAAATAATTTGAAAGAGTAAGAATTGTCATAACAATGAATACCACTAGAAATATTCATAATGCATAATTCATAATTTAAAATAGTAAGAATGGTCATAACAATGAATACCACTAAAAATATGCACTGTGGGCCAACTAAATTAGGAATGAGAAGCATAAATACATTGTTTCTTACTCATTGAGAGGCACCGTTAATCAACAAAATCCGATATACCAAAAAGAGGAATCTGGAACTGAAATTAGTCCAATGAAGATCAGAAAACTAACTTCTTGTCCACAAATGCATAATTCACAATTTTAAGGAGTAAGAATGGTTATAACAATTAATAACACTAGAAATATGCACTGTGGGACACGTAAATGAGGAATGAGAAGCATAAATTCCTTGTTTCTTACTCATTGAGAGACACCGTTAATCAACAAAATCCAATATACCAAAAAGAGGAATCTGGAACTAAAATGAGTCCAATGAAGATTAGAAAACTAACTTCTTCTCCCCTAATGCATAATGCACAATTTTAAGGAGTAAGAATTGTTATAACTATGAAAACCACTAGAAATATGGATTGTGGGACACCGAAATGAGGAATGAGAAGCAGAAATACATTGTTTTTCATTTATTGAGAGACAAAGTTATTCAACAAAATCCTATAGGCCAAAAACAGCAATCTGGAACTAAAATGATTCCTATAAATATCAGAAAAGAAACTTCTTGTCCCCAAATGCATAGAACATAATTTCAAAGAGTAAGAATGGTCATAACAATTAATAAACTAGAAATATGCACTGTGGGACAAGTAAATGAGGAATGAGAAGCATAAATACCTTGTTTCTTACTCATTGAGAGACACCGCTAATCAACAAAATCCAATATACCAAAAGAGGAAGCTAAACTGAAATGAGTCCAATGAAGATCAGAAAACTAACTTCTTGTCCCCAAATGCATAATGCACAATTTTAAGGAGTAAGACTGGTCATAACAATGAATACCACAAGAAATATGGATTGTGGGACACCTAAATGAGGAATGAGAAGCATAAAAACATTGTTTTCCATTTATTGAAAGACAACGTTATTCAACGAAATCCTATAGGCCAAAATCTGCGATCTGGAACTAAGATGATTCCTATAAAGATCAGAAAAGAAACTTCTTGTCCCCAAATACATAGAACATAATTTAAAATAGTAAGAATGGCCATAACAATGAATACCACTAGAAATATGCACTGTGGGACAACTAAATGAGGAATGAGAAGCATATATACCTTGTTTTTTACTCACTGAGAGACACCGTTAATCAACGAAATCCAATATACCCTAAAGAGGAATCTGGAACAAAAATGAGTCCAATGAAGATCAGAAAACTAACTTCTTGTCCCCTAATGCATAACTCATAATTTTAAGGAGTAAGAATGGTTATAACAATGAATACTGCTAGAAATATGCATTTTGGGACACCTAAATGATGGATGAGAAGCATAAATACATTGGTCTTTATTTATTTGGGGACACCGTTAATCAACGAAATCCTATAGACCAAAAAGAGAAATCTGGAACTAAAATGAGTCCTATAAAGATCAGCAAAGAAACTTCATGTCCCCAATTGCATAAAAAATAATTTGAAAGAGTAAGAATTGTCATAACAATGAATACCACTAGAAATATGCATAATGCATAATTCATAATTTAAAAGAGTAAGAATGGTCATAACAATGAATACCACTAAAAATATGCACTGTGGGCCAACTAAATTAGGAATGAGAAGCATAAATACCTTGTTTCTTACTCATTGAGAGGCACCGTTAATCAACAAAATCCGATATACCAAAAAGAGGAATCTGGAACTGAAATTAGTCCAATGAAGATCAGAAAACTAACTTCTTGTCCCCAAATGCATAATTCACAATTTTAAGGAGTAAGAATGGTTATAACAATTAATAACACTAGAAATATGCACTGTGGGACACGTAAATGAGGAATGAGAAGCATAAATACCTTGTTTCTTACTCATTGAGAGACACCGTTAATCAACAAAATCCAATATACCAAAAAGAGGAATCTGAACTGAAATGAGTCCAATGAAGATCAGAAAACTAACTTCTTGTCCCCAAATGCATAATGCATAATTTTAAGGAGTAAGAATGGTCATAACAATGAATACCACAAGAAATATGGATTGTGGGACTCCTAAATGAGGAATGAGAAGCATAAATACATTGTTTTCCATTTATTGAAAGACAACGTTATTCAACAAAATCCTATAGGCCAAAATCTGCGATCTGGAACAAAAATGATTCCTATAAAGATCAGAAAAGAAACTTCTTGTCCCCAAATACATAGAACATAATTTAAAAGAGTAAGAATGGCTATAACAATGAATACCACTAGAAATATGCGCTGTGGGACAACTAAATGAGGAATGGGAAGCATATATACCTTGTTTTTTTACTCACTGAGAGACACCGTTAATCAACGAAATCCAATATACCCTAAAGAGGAATCTGGAACAAAAATGAGTCCAATGAAGACCAGAAAACCAACTTCTTGTCCCCTAATGCATAACTCATAATTTTAAGGAGTAAGAATGGTTATAACAATGAATACTGCTAGAAATATGCATTGTGGGACACCTAAATGATGGATGAGAAGCATAAATACATTGGTCTTTATTTATTGGGGGACACCGTTAATCAACGAAATCCAATACCCCAAAAAGAGGAATCTGGAACTCAAATGAGTCCTATAAAGATCAGCAAAGAAACGTTATGTCCCCAAATGCATAAAAAATAATTTGAAAGAGTAAGAATTGTCATAACAATGAATACCACTAGAAATATGCATAATGCATAATTCTTAATTTAAAAGAGTAAGAATGGTCATAACAATGAATACCACTAGAAATATGCACTGTGGGCCAACTAAATTAGGAATGAGAAGCATAAATACCTTGTTTCTTACTCATTGAGAGGCACCGTTAATCAACAAAATCCGATATACCAAAAAGAGGAATCTGGAACTGAAATTAGTCCAATGAAGATCAGAAAACTAACTTCTTGTCCCCAAATGCATAATTCACAATTTTAAGGAGTAAGAATGGTTATAACAATTAATAACACTAGAAATATGCACTGTGGGAAACGTAAATGAGGAATGAGAAGCATAAATTCCTTGTTTCTTACTCATTGAGAGACACCGTTAATCAACAAAATCCAATATACCAAAAAGAGGAATCTGAACTGAAATGAGTCCAATGAAGATCAGAAAACTAACTTCTTGTCCCCAAATGCATAATGCATAATTTTAAGGAGTAAGAATGGTCATAACAATGAATACCACAAGAAATATGGATTGTGGGACACCGAAATGAGGAATGAGAAGCAGAAATACATTGTTTTTCATTTATTGAGAGACAAAGTTATTCAACAAAATCCTATAGGCCAAAAACAGCAATCTGGAACTAAAATGATTCCTATAAATATCAGAAAAGAAACTTCTTGTCCCCAAATGCATAGAACATAAATTTAAAGAGTAAGAATGGTCATAACAATTAATAAACTAGAAATATGCACTGTGGGACAAGTAAATGAGGAATGAGAAGGATAAATACTTGTTTCTTACTCATTAAGAGACACCGTTAATCAACAAAATCCAATATACCAAAAAGAGGAATCTGAACTGAAATGAGTCCAATGAAGATCAGAAAACTAACTTCTTGTCCCCAAATGCATAATGCATAATTTTAAGGAGTAAGAATGGTCATAACAATGAATACCACAAGAAATATGGATGGTGGGACACCTAAATGAGGAATGAGAAGCATAAATACATTGTTTTCCATTTATTGAAAGACAACGTTATTCAATAAAATCCTATAGGCCAACATCTGCGATCTGGAACTAAAATGATTCCTATAAAGATCAGAAAAGAAACTTCTTTTCCCCAAATACATAGAACATAATTTAAAAGAGTAAGAATGGCCATAACAATGAATACCACTAGAAATATGCACTGTGGGACAACTAAATGAGGAATGAGAAGCATATATACCTTGTTTTTTTACTCACTGAGAGACACCGTTAATCAACGAAATCCAATATACCCTAAAGAGGAATCTGGAACAAAAATGAGTCCAATGAAGATCAGAAAACTAACTTCTTGTCCCCTAATGCATAACTCATAATTTTAAGGAGTAAGAATGGTTATAACAATGAATACTGCTAGAAATATGCATTGTGGACACCTAAATGATGGACGAGAAGCATAACTACATTGGTCTTTATTTATTGGGGACACCGTTAATCAACGAAATCCTATAGACCAAAAAGAAGAATCTGGAACTAAAATGAGTCCTATAAAGATCAGCAAAGAAACTTCATGTCCCCAAATGCATAAAAATAATTTGAAAGAGTAAGAATTGTCATAACAATGAATACCACTAGAAATATGCATAATGCATAATTCATAATTTAAAAGAGTAAGAATGGTCATAACAATGAATACCACTAGAAATATGCACTGTGGGCCAACTAAATTAGGAATGAGAAGCATAAATACCTTGTTTCTTACTCATTGAGAGGCACCGGTAATCAACAAAATCCGATATACCAAAAAGAGGAATCTGGAACTGAAATTAGTCCAATGAAGATCAGAAAACTAACTTCTTGTCCCCAAATGCATAATTCACAATTTTAAGGAGTAAGAATGGTTATAACAATTAATACACTAGAAATATGCACTGTGGGAAACGTAAATGAGGAATGAGAAGCATAAATACCTTGTTTCTTACTCATTGAGAGACACGTTAATCAACAAAATCCAATATACCAAAAAGAGGAATCTGGAACTGAAATAAGTCCAATGAAGAGTAGAAAACTAACTTCTTGTCCCTAATGCATAATGCACAATTTTAAGGAGTAAGAATTGTTATAACAATGAATACCACTAGAAATAAGGATTGTGGGACACCGAATGAGGAATGAGAAGCAGAAATACATTGTTTTTCATTTATTGAGAGACAACGTTATTCAACAAAATCCTATAGGCCAAAAACAGCAATCTGGAACTAAAATGATTCCTATAAATATCAGAAAAGAAACTTCTTGTCCCCAAATGCATAGAACATAAATTAAAAGAGTAAGAATGGTCATAACAATTAATAAACTAGAAATATGCACTGTGGGACAAGTAAATGAGGAATGAGAAGCATAAATACCTTGTTTCTTACTCATTAAGAGACACCGTTAATCAACAAAATCCAATATACCAAAAAGAGGAATCTGAACTGAAATGAGTCCAATGAAGATCAGAAAACTAACTTCTTGTCCCCAAATGCATAATGCACAATTTTAAGGAGTAAGAATGGTCATAAGAATGAATACCACAAGAAATATGGATTGTGGGACACCTAAATGAGGAATGAGAAGCATAAATACATTGTTTTCCATTTATTGAAAGACAACGTTATTCAACAAAATCCTATAAGCCAAAATCTGCGATCTGGAACTAAAATGATTCCTATAAAGATCAGAAAAGAAACTTCTTTCCCCAATACATAGAACAAAATTTAAAAGAGTAAGAATGGCCATAACAATGAATACGACTAGAAATATGCTCTGTGGGACACTAAATGAGGAATGAGAAGCATATATACCTTCTTTTTTTACTCACTGAGAGACACCGTTAATCAACGAAATCCAATATACCCTAAAGAGGAATCTGGAACAAAATGAGTCTAATGAAGATCAGAAAACTAACTTCTTGTCCCCTAATGCATAACCTATAATTTAAAAGAGTAAGAATGGTCATAACAATGAATACACTAGAAATATGCACTGTGGCAACTAAATAGGAATGAGAAGCATAAATACCTTGTTTCTTACTCATTGAGAGACCGTTAATCAACAAATCCGATATACCAAAAAGAGGAATCTGGAACTGAAATAGTCAATGAAGATCAGAAAACTAACTTCTTGTCCCAAATGCATAATTCACAATTTTAAGGAGTAAGAATGGTTATAACAATTAATAACACTAGAAATATGGCACTGTGGGGAAACGTAAATAGAAGGAGATGAGAAGCATAAATTCCTTGTTTTTTCTTACTCATTGAGAGACACCGTTAATCAACAAAATCCAATATACCAAAAAGAGGAATCTGAACTGAAATGAGTCCAATGAAGATCAGAAAACTAACTTCTTGTCCCCAAATGCATAATGCACAATTTTTAGGAGTAAGAATGGTCATAACAATGAATACCACAAGAAATATGGATTGTGGGACACCTAAATGAGGAATGAGAAGCATAAATACATTGTTTTCCATTTATTGAAAGACAACATTATTCAACAAAATCCTATAGGCCCAAAATCTGCGATCTGGAACTAAGATGATTCCTATAAAGATCAGAAAAAACTTCTTGTCCCCAAATACATAGAACATAATTTAAAAGAGTAAGAATGCCATAACAATGAATACCACTAGAAATATGCACTGTGGGACAACTAAATGAGGAATGAGAAGCATAAATACATTGTTTCCATTTATTGAAAGACAACGTTATTCAACAAAATCCTATAGGCCAAAATCTGCGATATGGAACTAAAATGATTCCTATAAAGATCAGAAAAGAAACTTCTTGTCCCCAAATACATAGAACATAATTTAAAAGAGTAAGAATGGCCATAACAATGAATACCACTAGAAATATGCACTGTGGGCCAACTAAATTACGAATGAGAAGCATAAATACCTGTTTTTTACTCACTGAGAGACAACGTTAATCAACAAAATCCAATATACCCAAAGAGGAATCTGGAACAGAAAATGAGTCCAATGAAGATTCAGAAAACTAACTTCTTGTCCCCTAATGCATAATCATAATTTTAAGAGTAAGAATGGTTATAACAATGAATACGCTAGAATATGCATTGTGGACACTAAATGAGGAGAGAAGCATAAATACATGGTCTTATTATTGGGGACACCGTTAATCAACAAATCCTATACCAAAAAGGAATTGGAACTAAAATGAGTCCAAAGATCAGAAAAGAACTTCATTCCCCAAATGCATAAAACATAATTTGAAAGAGTAGAATGTATAAAAGAATAATAGAAAAATGCAATGAAATCAAATTTAAAAGAGTAAGAATGGTCATAACAATGAATACCACAGAATATGCACTGTGGGCACCTAAATAGGAATGAGAAGCATAAATACATTGTTTCTTACTCATTGAGAGACACGTTAATCAACAAAATCCATATACCAAAAAGGAATCTGGAACTGAAATGAGTCCATATGAAGATCAGAAAACTAACTTCTTGTCCCCAAATGCATAATTCAAATTTAAAGAGTAAGAATGGTCATAACAATTAATAACACTAGAAATATGCACTGTGGACAAGTAAATGAGGAATGAGAAGCATAAATACCTTGTTTCTTACTCATTGAGAGACACCGTTAATCAACAAAATCCAATATACCAAAAGAGGAATCTGAACTGAAATGAGTCCAATGAAGATCAGAAAACTAACTTCTTGTCCCAAATGCATAATGCACAATTTTAAGGAGTAAGAATGTTCATAACAATGAATACCACAGAAATATGGATTGTGGACACCTAAATGAGGAATGAGAAGCATAAATACATTGTTTTCCATTTATTGAAAGACAACGTTATTCAACAAAATCCTATAGGCCAAAATCTGCGATCTGGAACAAAAATGATTCCTATAAAGATCAGAAAAGAAACTTCTTGTCCCCAAATACATAGAACATAATTTAAAAGAGTAAGAATGGCCATAACAATGAATACCACTAGAAATATGCACTGTGGGACAACTAAATGAGGAATGGAAGCATATATACCTTGTTTTTACTCACTGAGAGACACCGTTAATCAACGAAATCCAATATACCCTAAAGAGGAATCTGGAACAAAAATGAGTCCAATGAAGATCAGAAAACTAACTTCTTGTCCCCTAATGCATAACTCATAATTTTAAGGAGTAAGAATGGTTATAACAATGAATACTGCTAGAAATATGCATTGTGGGACACCTAAATGAGGATGAGAAGCATAAATACGTTGGTCTTATTATTGGGGACACCGTTAATCAACGAAATCCTATAGCCAAAAAGGAATCTGGAACTAAAATGATCCTATAAAGATCAGCAAAGAACTTCATGTCCCCAAATGCATAAAAAATAATTTGAAAGAGTAAGAATTGTCATAACAATGAATACCACTAAAATATCAAATGCATAATTCATAATTTAAAAAGAAGAATGTCATAACAATGAATACCACTAAAAATATGCACTGTGGGCCAACTAAATTAGGAATGAGAAGCATAAATACTTTTTCTTACTCATTGAGAGGCACCGTTAATCAACAAAATCCATATACCAAAAGAGGAATCTGGAACTGAAATAGTCCAATGAAGATCAGAAAACTAACTTCTTGTCCAAATGCATAATTCACAATTTTAAGGAGTAAGAATGTTATAACAATTAATAACACTAGAAATATGCACTGTGGACACGTAAATGAGGAAATGACGAAGCATAAATCCTTGTTCTTACTCATTGAGAGACACCGTTAATCAACAAAATCCAATATACCTAAAAAGAGAATCTGGAACTAAATGAGTCCAATGAAGATTAGAAAACTAACTTCTTCTCCCCTATGCATAATGCACAATTTTAAGGAGTAAGAATGTCATAACAATGAAACCACTAGAAATATGGATTGTGGGACACCGAAATGAGGAATGAGAAGCAGAAATACATTGTTTTTCATTTATTGAGAGACAAAGTTATTCAACAAAATCCTATAGGCCAAAAACAGCAATCTGGAACTAAAATGATTCCTATAAATATCAGAAAAGAAACTTCTTGTCCCCAAATGCATAGAACATAATTTAAAGAGTAAGAATGGTCATAACAATTAATAAACTAGAAATATGCACTGTGGGACAAGTAAATGAGGAATGAGAAGCATAAATACCTTGTTTCTTACTCATTGAGAGACACCGTAATCAACAAAATCCAATATACCAAAAGAGGAATCTGAACTGAAATGAGTCCAATGAAGATCAGAAAACTAACTTCTTGTCCCCAAATGCATAATGCACAATTTTAAGGAGTAAGACTGGTCATAACAATGAATACCACAAGAAATATGGATTGTGGGACACCTAAATGAGGAATGAGAAGCATAAATATATTGTTTTCCATTTATTGAAAGACAACGTTATTCAAGAAAATCCTATAGGCCAAAATCTGCGATCTGGAACTAAATGATTCCTATAAAGATCAGAAAAGAAACTTCTTGTCCCCAAATACATAGAACATAATTTAAAAGAGTAAGAATGGCCATAACAATGAATACCACTAGAAATATGCACTGTGGGACAACTAAATGAGGAATGAGAAGCATATATACCTTGTTTTTTACTCACTGAGAGACACCGTTAATCAACGAAATCCAATATACCCTAAAGAGGAATCTGGAACAAAAATGAGTCCAATGAAGATCAGAAAACTAACTTCTTGTCCCCTAATGCATAACTCATAATTTTAAGGAGTAAGAATGGTTATAACAATGAATACTGCTAGAAAATATGCATTGTGGGACACCTAAATGATGGATGAGAAGCATAAATACATTGGTCTTTATTTATTGGGGACACCGTTAATCAACGAAATCCTATAGACCAAAAAGGAATCTGGAACTAAAATGATCTAAAAGATCAGCAAAAAACTTCATTCCCAAATCATAAAAAATAATTTGAAAGAGTAAGAATTGTCATAACAATGAATACACTAGAAATATCATAATGATAATTCATAATTTAAAAAGTAAGAATGTCATAACAATGAATACCACTAAAATATCACTGTGGGCCAACTAATTAGAATGAGAAGCATAAATACTTGTTTCTTACTCATGAGAGGCACCGTTAATCAACAAAATCCGATAACCAAAAAAGGAATCTGGAACTGAATTAGTCCAATGAAGATCAGAAAACTAACTTCTTGTCCACAAATGCATAATTCACAATTTTAAGGAGTAAGAATGTATAACAATTAATAACACTAGAAATATGCATGTGGACACGTAATGAGGAATGAGAAGCATAAATCCTTGTCTACTCATTGAGAGACACGTTAATCAACAAAATCCAATAACCAAAAAGAGAATCTGGAACAAAATGAGTCCAATGAAGATTAGAAAACTAACTTTTCTCCCTAATGCATAATGCACAATTTAAGAGTAAGAATTGTTATAACTAGAAAACACTAGAAATATGGATTGTGGAACCGAAATGAGGAATGAGAAGCAAAATACATTGTTTTTCATTTATTGAGAGACAAAGTTATTCAACAAAATCCTATAGGCCAAAAACAGCAATCTGGAACTAAAATGATTCCTAAAATATCAGAAAAGAACTTCTTGTCCCCAAATGCATAGAACATAATTTCAAAGAGTAAGAATGGTCATAACAATTAATAAACTAGAAATATGCACTGTGGACAAGTAAAATGAGGAATGAGAAGCCATAAATACTTTGTTTCTTACTCATTGAGAGACACCGCTAATCAACAAAATCCAATATACCAAAAGAGGAATCTGAACTGAAATGAGTCCAATGAAGATCAGAAAACTAACTTCTTGTCCCCAAATGCATAATGCACAATTTTAAGGAGTAAGACTGGTCATAACAATGAATACCACAAGAAATATGGATTGTGGGACACCTAAATGAGGAATGAGAAGCATAAATACATTGTTTTCCATTTATTGAAAGACAACGTTATTCAAGAAAATCCTATAGGCCAAAATCTGCGATCTGGAACAAGATGATTCCTATAAAGATCAGAAAAGAAACTTCTTGTCCCCAAATACATAGAACATAATTTAAAAGAGTAATAATGGCCATAACAATGAATACCACTAGAAATATGCACTGTGGGACAACTAAATGAGGAATGAGAAGCATATATACCTTGTTTTTTACTCACTGAGAGACACAGTTAATCAATGAAATCCAATATACCCTAAAGAGGAATCTGGAACAAAAATGAGTCCCAATGAAGATCAGAAAACTAACTTCTTGTCCCCTAATGCATAACTCATAATTTTAAGGAGTAAGAATGGTTATAACAATGAATACTGCTAGAAATATGCATTGTGGGACACCTAAATGATGGATGAGAAGCATAAATACATTGGTCTTTATTTATTGGGGGACACCGTTAATCAACGAAATCCTATACACCAAAAAGAGGAATCTGGAACTAAAATGAGTCCTATAAAAGATCAGCAAAGAAACTTCATGTCCCCAATGCATAAAAAATATAATTTGAAAGACTAAGAATTGTCATAACAATGAATACCACTAGAAATATGCATAATGCATAAATTCATAATTTAAAAAGAGTAAGAATGGTCATAAACAATTGAATACCACTAGAAATATGCACTGTGGGCCTAACTAAATAGGAAATGAAGAAGCATTAAATACCTTGTTTCTTACTCATTGAGAGGCACCTTAATCAACAAAATCCGATATACCAAAAAGAGGAATCTGGAACTGAAATTAGTCCAATGAAGATCAGAAAACAAACTTCTTGTCCCCAAATGCATAATTCACAATTTTAAAGAGTAAGAATGGTTATAACAATTAATAACACTAGAAATATGCACTGTGGGACACTTAAATGAGGAATGAGAAGCATAAATACCTTGTTTCTTACTCATTGAGAGACACCGTTAATCAACAAAATCCAATATACCAAAAAGAGGAATCTGGAACTGAAATGAGTCCAATGAAGATCAGAAAACTAACTTCTTGTCCCCCAAATGCATAATGCAAAATTTTAAGGAGTAAGAATGGTCATAACAATGAATACCACAAGAAATATGGATTGTGGGACACCTAAATGAGGAATGAGAAGCATAAATACATTGTTTTCCATTTATTGAAAGACAACGTTATTCAACAAAATCGTATAGGCCAAAATCTGCGATCTGGACAAAAATGATTCCTATAAAGATCAGAAAAGAAACTTTCTTGTCCCCAAATACATAGAACATAATTTAAAAGAGTAAGAATTGCTATAACAATGAATACCACTAGAAATATGCACTGTGGGACAACTAAATGAGGAATGGGAAGCATATATACCTTGTTTTTTTACTCACTGAGAGACACCGTTAATCAACGAAATCCAATATACCCTAAAGAGGAATCTGGAACAAAAATGAGTCCAATGAAGATCAGAAAACTAACTTCTTGTCCCCTAATGCATAACTCATAATTTTAAGAAGTAAGAATGGTTATAACAATGAATACTGCTAGAAATATGCATTGTGGGACACCTAAATGATTGATGAGAAGCATAAATACATTGGTCTTTATTTATTGGGGGACACCGTTAATCAACGAAATCCTATACACCAAAAAGAGGAATCTGGAACTAAAATGAGTCCTATAAAGATCAGAAAAGAAACTTCATTTCCCCAAATGCATAAAAAATAATTTGAAAGAGTAAGAATTGTCATAACAATGAATACCACTAGAAATATGCATAATGCATAATTCATAATTTAAAAGAGTAAGAATGGTCATAACAATGAATACCACTAGAAATATGCACTGTGGGCCAACTAAATTAGGAATGAGAAGCATAAATACTTTGTTTCTTACTCATTGAGAGACACCGTTAATTAACAAAATCCGATATACCAAAAAGAGGAATCTGGAACTGAAATTAGTCCAATGAAGATCAGAAAACAACTTCTTGTCCCCGAATGCATAATTCACAATTTTAAAGAGTAAGAATGGTTATAACAATTAATAACACTAGAAATATACACTGTGGGACACTTAAATGAGGAATGAGAAGCATAAATACCTTGTTTCTTACTCATTGAGAGACACCGTTAATCAACAAAATCCAATATACCAAAAAGAGGAATCTGGAACTGAAATGAGTCCAATGAAGATCAGAAAACTAACTTCTTGTCCCCAAATGCATAGAACATAATTCCAAAGAGTAAGAATGGTCATAACAATTAATAAACTAGAAATATGCACTGTGGGACAAGTAAATGAGGAATGAGAAGCATAAATACTTTGTTTCTTACTCATTGAGAGACACCGCTAATCAACAAAATCCAATATACCAAAAGAGGAATCTGAACTGAAATGAGTCCAATAAAGATCAGAAAACTAACTTCTTGTCCCCAAATGCATAATGCACATTTTAAGGAGTAAGAACTGGTCATAACAATGAATACCACAAGAAATATGGATTGTGGGACACCTAAATGAGGAATGAGAAGCATAAATATATTGTTTTCCATTTATTGAAAGACAACGTTATTCAAGAAAATCATATAGGCCAAAATCTGCGATCTGGAACTAAGATGATTCCTATAAAGATCAGAAAAGAAACTTCTTGTCCCCAAATACATAGAACATAATTTAAAAGAGTAATAATGGCCATAACAATGAATACCACTAGAAATATGCACTGTGGGACAACTAAATGAGGAATGAGAAGCATATATACCTTGTTTTTTTACTCACTGAGAGACACAGTTAATCAATGAAATCCAATATACCCTAAAGAGGAATCTGGAACAAAAATGAGTCCAATGAAGATCAGAAAACTAACTTCTTGTCCCCTAATGCATAACTCATAATTTTAAGGAGTAAGAATGGTTATAACAATGAATACTGCTAGAAATATGCATTGTGGGACACCTAAATGATGGATGAGAAGCATAAATACATTGGTCTTTATTTATTGGGGGACACCGTTAATCAACGAAATCCTATAACCAAAAAGAGGAATCTGGAACTAAATGAGTCCATAAAGATCAGCAAAGAAACTTCATGTCCCCAAATGCATAAAAATAATTTGAAAGACTAAGAATTGTCATAACAATGAATACCACTAGAAATATGCATAATGCATAATTCATAATTTAAAGAGTAAGAATGGTCATAACAATTAATACCACTAGAAATATGCACTGTGGGCCTACTAAATTAGGAATGAGAAGCATAAATACCTTGTTTCTTACTCATTGAGAGGCACCGTTAATCAACAAAATCCGATATACCAAAAAGAGGAATCTGGAACTGAAATTAGTCCAATGAAGATCAGAAAACAAACTTCTTGTCCCAAATGCATAATTCACAATTTTAAGAGTAAGAATGGTTATAACAATTAATAACACTAGAAATATGCACTGTGGGACACTTAAATGAGGAATGAGAAGCATAAAATACCTTGTTTCTTACTCATTGAGAGACACCGTTAATCAACAAAATCCAATATACCAAAAAGAGAATCTGGAACTGAAATGAGTCCAATGAGATCAGAAAACTAACTTCTTGTCCCCAAATGCATAATGCACAATTTTAAGGAGTAAGAATGGTCATAACAATGAATACCACAAGAAATATGGATTGTGGGACACCTAAATGAGGAATGAGAAGCATAAATACATTGTTTTCCATTTATTGAAAGACAACGTTATTCAACAAAATCGTATAGGCCAAAATCTGCGATCTGGAACAAAATGATTCCTATAAAGATCAGAAAAGAAACTTCTTGTCCCCAAATACATAGAACATAATTTAAAAGAGTAAGAATGCTATAACAATGAATACCACTAGAAATATGCACTGTGGGACAACTAAATGAGGAATGGGAAGCATATATACCTTGTTTTTACTCACTGAGAGACACCGTTAATCAACGAAATCCAATATACCCTAAAGAGGAATCTGGAACAAAAATGAGTCCAATGAAGATCAGAAAACTAACTTCTTGTCCCCTAATGCATAACTCATAATTTTAAGAAGTAAGAATGGTTATAACAATGAATACTGCTAGAAATATGCATTGTGGGACACCTAAATGATTGATGAGAAGCATAATACATTGGTCTTTATTTATTGGGGGACACCGTTAATCAACGAAATCCTATACACCAAAAGAGGAATCTGGAACTAAAATGAGTCCTATAAAGATCAGAAAAGAAACTTCATTTCCCCAAATGCATAAAAAATAATTTGAAAGAGTAGGAATTGTCATAACAATGAATACCACTAGAAATATGCATAATGCATAATTCATAATTTAAAAGAGTAAGAATGGTCATAACAATGAATACCACTAGAAATATGCACTGTGGGCCAACTAAATTAGGAATGAGAAGCATAAATACTTTGTTTCTTACTCATTGAGAGACACCGTTAATTAACAAAATCCGATATACCAAAAAGAAGAATCTGGAACTGAAATTAGTCCAATGAAGATCAGAAAACTAACTTCTTGTCCCCAAATGCATAATTCACAATTTTAAGGAGTAAGAATGGTTATAACAATTAATAACACTAGAAATATGCACTGTGGGACACGTAAATGAGGAATGAGAAGCATAAATACCTTGTTTCTTACTCATTCAGAGACACCGTTAATCAACAAAATCCAATATACCAAAAAGAGGAATCTGAACTGAAATGAGTCCAATGAAGATCAGAAAACTAACTTCTTGTCCCCAAATGCATAATGCATAATTTTAAGGAGTAAGAATGGTCATAACAATGAATACCACAAGAAATATGGATTGTGGGACTCCTAAATGAGGAATGAGAAGCATAAATACATTGTTTTCCATTTATTGAAAGACAACGTTATTCAAAAAAATCCTATAGGCCAAAATCTGCGATCTGGAACAAAAATGATTCCTATAAAGATCCGAAAAGAAACTTCTTGTCCCCAAATACATAGAACATAATTTAAAAGAGTAAGAATGGCTATAACAATGAATACCACTAGAAATATGCGCTGTGGGACAACTAAATGAGGAATGGGAAGCATATATACCTTGTTTTTAGTCACTGAGAGACACCGTTAATCAACGAAATCCAATATACCCTAAAGAGGAATCTGGAACAAAAATGAGTCCAATGAAGATCAGAAAACCAACTTCTTGTCCCCTAATGCATAACTCATAATTTTAAGGAGTAAGAATGGTTATAACAATGAATACTGCTAGAAATATGCATTGTGGGACACCTAAATGATGGATGAGAAGCATAAATATATTGGTCTTTATTTATTGGGGGACACCGTTAATCAACGAAATCCAATACCCCAAAAAGAGGAATCTGGAACTCAAATGAGTCCTATAAAGATCAGCAAAGAAACGTTATGTCCCCAAATGCATAAAAAATAATTTGAAAGAGTAAGAATTGTCATAACCATGAATACCACTAGAAATATGCATAATGCATAATTCATAATTTAAAAGAGTAAGAATGGTCATAACAATGAATACCACTAGAAATATGCAATGTGGGCCAACTAAATTAGGAATGAGAAGCATAAATACCTTGTTCTTACTCTTGAGAGGCACCGTTAATCAACAAAATCCGATATACCAAAAAGAGGAATCTGGAACTGAAATTAGTCCAATGAAGATCAGAAACTAACTTCTTGTCCCAAATGCATAATTCACAATTTTAAGGAGTAAGAATGGTTATAACAATTAATAACACTAGAAATATGCACAGTGGGACACGTAAATGAGGAATAAGAAGCATAAATACCTTGTTTCTTACTCATTGAGAGACACCGTTAATCAACAAAATCCAATATACCAAAAAGAGGAATCTGAACTGAAATGAGTCCAATGAAGATCAGAAAACTAACTTCTTGTCCCCAAATGCATAATGCATAATTTTAAGGAGTAAGATGGTCATAACAATGAATACCACAAGAAATATGGATTGTGGGACTCCTAAATGAGGAATGAGAAGCATAAATACATTGTTTTCCATTTATTGAAAGACAACGTTATTCAACAAAATCCTATAGGCCAAAATCTGCGATGTGGAACAAAAATGATTCCTATAAAGATCAGAAAAGAAACTTCTTGTCCCCAAATACATCTAACATAATTTAAAAGAGTAAGAATGGCTATAACAATGAATACCACTAGAAATATGCACTGTGGGACAACTAAATGAGGAATGGGAAGCATATATACCTTGTATTTTTACTCACTGAGAGACACCGTTAATCAACGAAATCCAATATACCTAAAGAGGAATCTGGAACAAAATGAGTCCAATGAAGATCAGAAAACTAACTTCTTGTCCCTAATGCATAACTCATAATTTTAAGGAGTAAGAATGGTTATAACAATGAATACTGCTAGAAATATGCATTGTGGGACACCTAAATGATGGACGAGAAGCATAGCTACATTGGTCTTTATTTATTGGGGGACACCGTTAATCAACGAAATCCTATAGACCAAAAAGAAGAATCTGGAACTAAAATGAGTCCTATAAAGATCAGCAAAGAAAACTTCATGTTCCCAAATGCATAAAAAATAATTTGAAAAGAGTAAGAATTGTCATAACAATGAATACCACTAGAAATATGCATAATGCATAATTCATAATTTAAAAGAGTAAGAATGGTCATAACAATGAATACCACTAGAAATATGCACTGTGGGCCAACTAAATTAGGAATGAGAAGCATAAATACCTTGTTTCTTACTCATTGAGAGGCACCGTTAATCAACAAAATCCGATATACCAAAAAGAGGAATCTGGAACTGAAATTAGTCCAATGAAGATCAGAAAACTAACTTCTTGTCCACAAATGCATAATTCACAATTTTAAGGAGTAAGAATGGTTATAACAATTAATAACACTAGAAATATGCATTGTGGGACACGTAAATGAGGAATGAGAAGCATAAATTCCTTGTTTCTTACTCATTGAGAGACACCGTTAATCAACAAAATCCAATATACCAAAAAGAGGAATCTGGAACTAAAATGAGTCCAATGAAGATTAGAAAACTAACTTCTTCTCCCCTAATGCATAATGCACAATTTTAAGGAGTAAGAATTGTTATAACTATGAAAACCACTAGAAATATGGATTGTGGGACACCGAAATGAGGATGAGAAGCAGAAATACATTGTTTTTCATTTATTGAGAGACAAAGTTATTCAACAAAATCCTATAGGCCAAAAACAGCAATCTGGAACTAAAATGATTCCTATAAATATCAGAAAAGAACTTCTTGTCCCCAAATGCATAGAACATAATTCCAAAGAGTAAGAATGGTCATAACAATTAATAAACTAGAAATATGCACTGTGGGACAAGTAAATGAGGAATGAGAAGCATAAATACTTTGTTTCTTACTCATTGAGAGACACCGCTAATCAACAAAATCCAATATACCAAAAGAGGAATCTGAACTGAAATGAGTCCAATAAAGATCAGAAAACTAACTTCTTGTCCCCAAATGCATAATGCACAATTTTAAGGAGTAAGACTGGTCATAACAATGAATACCACAAGAAATATGGATTGTGGGACACCTAAATGAGGAATGAGAAGCATAAATATATTGTTTTCCATTTATTGAAAGACAACGTTATTCAAGAAAATCATATAGGCCAAAATCTGCGATCTGGAACTAAGATGATTCCTATAAAGATC